>JZSA01001701.1:0-267099 GCA_000956155.1 Cotesia vestalis | reverse complement strand
TAGAATTAAAGTTATAGTGATCTGAAGACACCCGCCTCGAAAAAAATTGACGCTCATTTCCTCCATGATATCAGCTGATTGGCTAATCTGAAACAAAAAAACCCGGCGGGGTTTTATTCTGTACACCTAAATACGGCGAGTGAACTATGACCAAAAAAAAATTTTGAAAATTTGATTTTTGACCGACTTTAGAATAAAAAAGTCCGAATTTCATTTTTTTTGGTCAATTTTTTTGATACAAAAAAAATATAGATTTTCAAAATTTTTTTTTTGATCGTAATTCACTCGCCGTATTTAAATATATAGAATAAAAGCCAGCTGTATCAAAATAGCTGATAAAAATCAGCTGATATCATGCAGGAAGTGAGCGTCAATTTTTTTCGAGGCGGGTGTCTTCAGATCACTATAACTTTAATTCTACGAAATGTTTTTATTTAAAAATTTAACTGTATACTCTTGAAATGTGTGCAAATAAATGTTAAAAAGTTCAAAGTCCTATATCTTCATTGGTCCTTACAAAAAAATCCCAAAAAATGCTCAAAAATCATAGCGTCAGACCAGAGGAGCCCCTTAAAAATATTCGTTTTGTTGTTGCTAATTATTAATTTTTAGAGAAAAAAAGCAACAATATTAATTTTTTACCTATAGGTATTTGTTGTTATATTATGAGTAGACAAAAGAATAGCTTCACTTGAATTTAATGAAAATTATTTATTTATTTGTTTAATACACAAGCGCCAATCGGCTATTTACATTATTATGATTATTGTTAATACAATATAATATTGCTAATGGGAACTCTAAATCAATACCCATTAATTATTTTAGATATTGCACTATAAGAGTATTAATGGAAACAGTAGACCATTAAGTAATGAATGAGAGACAATAGATATTAGTGGTTATTCGGTAATTGTTTATTTAATATTATATTTTTTATTTTTGAGTTGAGAGTTTGCTGAGAATCCTCTAAGAATTTGGTAACAGCGCAGTGTTCGTTGTCTAGGTTGGAGATTCTATATCTCTAGGTCCATGAAAGACGCAGCTCTTAGAGGTTTTCGTTGGTGTTTCTTAGACCTGGCCTAGGTATGGTGAACTTAACTTGTTCATAAGAATCTTAAGTGGCTTGACGCCGATTTAGTAGACTATCAATTTTGAAATTATTGTAAACATCTTCGGTATTATTTATTACTATTATTTCCATCAACTTAGCGAATTCTTGAGACAAAAATATATTCTCGAAAATTTTCAAAAATTTATGTTTTCGTACAAAGAAAATTTTTTTAATGAAAGTATTTTTTTTCTCAGTGGATTCCATTATTTTGTAATTCAAGAACTATTATTTTTTATACCAAACAGCGGTATTGTACTGATATAAATACAATAAGTATTCTAAAATAATTGTTCGCAACTTTGTTCCAGTATACAACTAGTAAATTATATAAAATTAGTCTAAAGCCAATTTCTCAGTAAATTTATCTAGAATGAATAATTATTCGATTTGTACTATCTTAATACTTTAATAGATACATTATTCAATAATAACACTAATAGATAGCTAAAACCGATATCTATTATTTTATTTAAAAGTTATTAATTTTACATAAATATTTTCGATTAAATATAATTCCAATTATTATCAATTAATTATTCCTGATAGTTTCTTTTCATTTTTTATAAAATTTCATTTGTTCTCCCCCGTGGTTATTAGGGTGTCTTCAATAAATACTAATTCCAAAATTATAGTATTCAGAAGCGAGGTTACCCCAGTCTAAGTTGCAAGGGTAATGGCAAATTACCATGTTTGAACGTAAGCGACTCTAAATGAGTCGGCAGTCGAAGTAACATCAATTTTTTTATTTTTTTTTCACTAATATTGTTGTTTTAAATTTTTAAAATTCATGTGCAAACTTCATTTTTAGGTAAAATTCACAGTAATGTCAATGAATGTCAATTCAGTAGATATTTTAAGTTAAAAGAAAGTTTTCAAATTGTATTCATTATGAAAAAAAAAAATTTTTGTAATTTAAAAATTGATAAAGGTAAAATTAGCAAACAGCTAATTTTTACCCGCTTTTACCCACAAATTATTTACAAATTTTTTTTTTCAATTGTGGGAAGTTTGCTACAAAAAAAAAAAATGGTAGATTTTTGCAACATTTACATTAGTTGATGTAATAACAATAAAAATCAATTTCATATGAATTTAAACAACGAATTAAAAATTTAAAAGCGTTTCTGCGACTATCGATTTCATGTAAAAGCCAAGTTGAGATAGCAACAGATGATTTTTATTAAACAATATAAACTAGATAAGAGAAGGCTATTACAAAAAATACTTCATATTTACGTGCAATTAGATGTGGTTGTATGCATTGTGATAACCAAATATTCCATTCACGAAAACAATACATATTTATTTACGGAACATGGCCAATAATCAATTGCAAAAAGACTTATTGGTATTGAATAATAGAAAGATAAATAGAATAGTTTTGTAATGAACGAAATTATTGCATTTTAATATCGTTTTTAAAAAACTTTACTTTTCTAACAGAAACTAAGTGTTTTTCATTTATTAAAAATTCTTTTAAGAATCGAGTGTCACCAAAAATCAAAGGTACAAATTTGGCAAACTATAACATCTAAATCTTTGAAATTTGACCTACATTACTCTCGGAATATTTTAAGGTAATAATGAATTTTTGAGTGCGTTTATAAAATTTTTTGTAGTTGAAAAATTTAACATGTACATGCATTTTATATGTGTGTTGGAATTTGATAACGATCTTTTATTTTGAAATCTCCACAATGTGTTTAGTAGCCTCTCAAAAGGAATAAATATATGGCTGTGTCGCTAACCTACCCCTACATCAAGCATCAACAGAATTATCGACCGGATTCTCACCCTTGCGCAGGAATAGTGTGGTCCTTCAATTACTTTACAGTCACTATTGATCATTTATATTAAATCTTCTGGACCAAAAATTTTTTATTTTTAATGCTACTATTTCATTTTTCGGTAAGAGGATTAGTTAATTTAAAGCTTTAATTAATTTATTAATTAGAAGTTTTTGGATTGTTTCGAAAAAATGGAAATTATTAAGCCGAACTAATTATACTTAATAAAATAGTTTGGTTTTTTCCCATAATAAAATTTGTTCAATAATTTTTTAAAAATAGTTAACCGTGCGGGTAAATTTAATACACTTTTCAATGAAGCAATAAAAATATTTTGTTTATTGTTGCTAATAATTTATTAGCTTGTAAAATAATAATAAACGATTAAAAAGCAGACTGTTTCTCAAGTTTTTATGGAGAGTGCTCGAAGTGTTGAGGGCTTTGTTATTTTCTTGAAGACAATTAGATAATTAAAACATTACAGCAGTATGTCAATCATAAATTTCTACTACAAAGGATGATTTAAATGCTTATTATGACTTTGACTTTATACCATACTACGGAATTTCTAAGAGACTACAATGGACTATTGATTTATTAGACGGAAGAAAGTCTGGTCCTTACAGGTCAGTTTTCTGTGTTCTTTGTAAAAGTCATTTTTAATAAAATATGACTATTAGATTATTAAATTTGTTAAAGAAGCGGGTAACAATGAAAGATAAACTTCTCTTTTTTAAATAAATAAATTACTATTAATTATTATAATAAATATTTTTATTATTCTTATTGTGACTGAAAGTATGCATGTAAAAATTACACACTTTTGTATATAAATTTTAGCAAAAATCTCATACTTTCTTTTATTAGTGACAAATGAAGTTTAGTAATTTGAACTTTTGATTTTCACTTTCAGATAAAGAAATTTCATTATGTTCAAAATACAGAAAGCTATAATATCATTTTACGTTCCTACATTAATGAAAAATTAAAGTGATTCAAGAGAATTAATTTGAAGGCCATCTTTTTTTTAAATCAAGCAGAAAAATTGTTGAAGCTAAAATTGTTCTTGTTTCAATTAAATTTTATTTAGATCAAATATTTTTTTAATTACTCAAGACAAAGAAACTTTTCAAATTGATTCTCATAGCTCTAATTTTTTTTTCTAGTAGATATGGATTCTGTTATCCAATAGTGTGTTAAGTACATAGGATTTCCACAGTACTTAACACATTAATGCATAACAGTGTCCATATATTATTTTAATTTATTATTTCATCCAGATAAATGTTTTTATCAAACTTAACGCAACACGGAAAAGAGTGAACTGTAAAATTCACTCGGATTCCGGTTAATTTTTATAGTTTCGAACGGTAAAGCGTACATCGGGGTGGCAAAAATATAAATATTACAAAACTTAATGTAGAAAGTGTAAAAGCCACGATTTATAATTTAATATCGAAAATAAGTGATTAGTAGTTGTCACTATAGTAAATAACGACTCTTTCATCTTAAAAAATTACATACAGTAAAAAATTTTTCGTCATTGTGTAGAGTGTGACAATTTGTGTGTAAAATATTACACTCTAGTGTATAGAATTTAACATTCTAGTGTGTTAAATCATTAAATCAAAACATGAGAATGTCAAATTCTACACACTAGAGTGTAATATTCTACACAAAAATTTTAACACTCAACACAATGACGAAAAATTTTTTACTGTGCATTTTCAAACAGTAAAAATTGCCTTTTCAATATGTAGTTCATACTATGAGTAGAAAGGGAACTCAGATGAGGAGAAGAGGGTCTCACTCTGGGAGAATTTAACATTTGAAACAGTAAAAATTCTACTCTTAAAATGTATATTTTACCAGTCCAAGCAAGTCAATAATTATAGTTTCATTTTTAGCGTTGCGTTTAAAATTTACCATTTTACTTTGCAAATATTGACGTTGTTTGTATTAGAAATTTAGTAACCATATTTTATACTTTTTACATATCATGTGATCATTTTTTAGATACGAAAATTTTTTAGGTTTGAAATAGTATTTTTTTCCATGTAAAGAATAAATTGTAGCATTTAAATGATGAATATTACATAGTGATTATTAAAATCACGATTTTACTATTTGAAATGGTAATTTTTAGCAGTTAATCATTACTTATTATAAATCGACTATTTTTTATTACAGTTTACTTTTTTTTGTGAAAACATCATTTTTAAAAAAATTCTTTCAAGAAAAACTAAGAAAAATAATTAACATAATGGAAGTTAAATTGCCAAAGTTACCTTTGGTTAGAAGTTTCTTATAAATGTCAATTTAAAAAAAATCTTATTTTATGACAGCTCCTATTTTTATTTACTTACCCTGATTGTTGATACTACTTATTGTATTAGATTACTTATTGACGTTTCAAAAATCTTTTAATGTCTATAAAAATGTCTCTAGGGTATAATAAGTTAGACTGAAAGCTTTTTTCTAAAGAATTAGGTCGGAGACACTTTAAACTTCCAACGAGGCTAGAATTCGCCTTGGCACCCTGAAATAAAAGCTCGAGATAGGAAGGGCAATAGCGTCACTGGATATAACCTGAGGGAATAACTCTGAGACTACAGGTCATTCAAGCGACTCTTATCATCGAAAAGTAGACTCCATATACTCATTCCCGCTGGCGTTTGATAAAACAAAAAAAAATAATCGCTTTCGTTTACAGAAATTGATTTTTAGCATTATAATATTTTCATAAGAAAGGAGACTTCGTATTTTATTACTGAGCTTTCATTTTGCAATATCGATTTAATTCATTTCATAGAGATCAATACATTAAATAATTTCTCAATTTTTCGCTGAAAAAATAGCCAATTTTTAATAATTTTGATTCAATTCAATATTTGTTTATATTATCGAATCTAATCTCAAATTTGAAAATTTGCGTCAAATTTAGCAAATTATAAATTGATTAAAGCCGATCAATTTATTCGAGAGTTATTGTTGACAAGTATCCAAAAATTACAATTCTTCAAATGTTTCGTGAGTATGTCATAATGTAGTTGTTTCTTTTTTTTTAAAAGTTGAATTTTTAAACATTTTTTGATGTCTTTTAAAATTAAAAGAAATAATTGAAAAAAATTTTTTTTTGTCTTTTTTTTTTTAAATATTTTATATTTACACTAAGAGTAAAAATTCATGTCGAGAGAAAAGAGCACTCTCGTTACAAGAATTTAAATTTCTTCAAATTTTCTTTTTCTCAGCTGAAGAAATCAAATTTTTTTTGTAGTATTTTATTTTTGAACATTAAGTTCGTTTTTCAATTAAGTTTTTTTTTCCACACAGAAAAAAAAATTTAATAGAAAATAAACAACTATTTAATTCAAGAATTCATAATTTTTTATGATCAAATATTATTTTTCTCCTAGCATATTTAATCCATCATACTCGTTAAATCGTTTGAATATTTTGAAATATAAATAATTTTTTATCATGAAAAATTTTAAGTCTTGAATGAAATACTTGTTGATTACCTTCAAATTGCAAGTTTCTTTCTGTATGAAAAGATCTTGATTTTATAAAAAAAAATGCGACAAGAATAATGTGGTTTTTTCATCTAAAAAAAAAAGTTTTTGAAAATTTCCAACAATTTAACATATAGTAACCAAAATGATTTTTTTTTCTCGAAAGTAATTTCTTCTCTCGGTGTAAATGCAGTAAAACGGAATAAATATTTCCCAGCAGTTTTTACTTAATTAAATAAAGTGTATTGAAATTAATTTAAGAATTTACACTATTTGCTAATTGACTTCGATCACTTTCGATAATATTCATCATAAATTCCTTATTAACACTTGACACAACATTTTTGAGCTCGAAAATACTTTTAAGCAACTATGTTCTTTTACTTGTTGAGCTTAAACACAGCGGCATATCGAGATAGCCTGCAGAGTCAACAGTTTTACAGTTTTCTGAATTCTTTTCATCATAGCCACTCCATCACTTTCGATTATTGTACAGAAATTAATTATTTTCGTCGGGCAGGTTTCAATTTTAATTAATATTAGTTCAATGTTCTGTTCGGGAGCTATAATAATAATTGCCGTTTGATGTTGATTGGATGATATAATTGCGTTGAAGAATTCCGCACGATAATAATTATAAAGCACACTATTTTTTTAACGTTAATAATCTTTTTATTATTTTAAAATACGAGAACCTGAAAGGAAAATAGGAACGTTTAGGAAATTAAATTCGGGAAATTTTAGATGGATTATTCAAAAGAGCTAGAGGCTTGCATTTCACTCGGAAAAATGAAGGTAACAAAAACGAGATTTCATTAGCATTGTAAATATCTACTATAGCTGTTCTATCGCAAAGGAGATTCTCTGATGCTTGACTTTTTGTTGATGCTAGTTTTTCAACCCAAAGGACGTCTTTTCTCACTTTTTTTCAAGTTTCACTCTGAGGCAATCATAGGCTCATGCTGCTGTTGACACAGCTATTAAAAAAAAACATCAATCAACAAATAAGTACATGCATTATGCATACAAAGATTTTAAATGTAAATAAAGCACATGATACTTGTTGAAAGGAATGAAAAATGAATAGTGAAAAGCTGAGAATATTTATTACTTTTTATGATGGATTTTCACACAGTTAGATTGCGTCATTTTTATCATTTTGATCATAATGGTTCAAGCTCAGTCACACAATCTATTAAAAAATATTAAAATGGTTGTCACACATTTGTGTTGCATAACTTAGTGTAATTTTCTATTTTTTAACTTTCCGCAAAAAAAATCAGTGATTTTCAAAAAATCGGGAAGTTACTGTTTTTACCCCGATTTTCGAAAATAAAGTTTCTATCAGATCTCGAGGTTTCGAAGTCTTAGGAAGATATTTTAGCTGATTTTGTAATTATGTATATGTGTATGTTAACATGTAAAGATCTTGTGACTTATTAACGAAGTATTTGATCGAAAAGCGGTTTGCGGCATCTGAAACGTCTTCGCTGAAGCTTTGAAATTTTCTATAAATTGAGACCGAATTGGTACGATAGATTTTGAGAAAACATAAAAAATTCGATATTTTTAAATTTTCAATAAATCGTTTCTTTGGAATTTCTTCAAAACGTCTGTTTTGATCAATTGTATGATCTAATCAGCTCATCTAGTCAAAAAATACGCTGATTGCCGTAAACCGCATCAGAATCGGTTGATTTTTTAGAGAGATATATCGATACTTCCATTCTAATACGTCGTATCCCACAAAATTTGACAAATTGATTTTTTTTTTTTTGAAAAATTGAACCATAAGAATACTATGCATGTAAGTCGTATTAAAATTGTAAAGGTTAAATAGTTTAATTACTATTTTTAAATAAATATTTTTGTCAGTCGAATCCCATTTAATCATAAAAATGAATTGTTTTTAGCGTCTGCTGTAAAATTTTCTAAATGTCGGATACGACGTATTAGAATGGCAGTATCGATAAACTTAGATAATTTTTTTCAAATCAATTGTTTTTGTTGAATTCAAAAAATTGCATTGATTGTCGCAAGCCGCATCACAATCGATTTATTTTTTCGAAAGATCTAATTTTTACAAAATCGACAAAACATTATATTTCACTCTTTATCAGAACGGATTTCTTTCTGAGAATTTTTGTAAAGCTCTCGTAATCAACAAGTAATTAAATTGCAATACGTCAATTTATAAATATTTTGTAAGTTCTTCGGGTAAAACTTATAATCGATCTTTTTCTTGTTCCCAGTGATTTACGCCAATTGCATATATATGCTAATCTGCAGATAAAATATCCATGAACTTTTGACTTCATATTTGTCGTGAAATTTTTAGTTCTTAATTTCCAAAATGTTGTTAACTTCTAACGAATCATAAAACAGCTACTAAATTTATACATTGGACAGTTATTTGGCTCGAGTGCCTTAAAAAAAAAAAAATAAATAAATTGTGACTTATGTCAGACGTAGACACATAGCTCGATAAAATAACCGAATTCAATTAAAGAAAGCTTATCAAAAAAAGAATCTTACATAGACATAATTTATTACCTAACAAAAGTAAGAGATCACAAGATTGGAAAATTTTAACCGATTTCAAACTGGCTGTAATTCAATTATGATAAAATAAAGATGTAGGTTACAGATATTTTAAAAAAACTAATAAAGAACATTCACAAATATTAGTAAATTATTATGAAAGAATATCGAGATTGATTTTCTCTGTATAAGGAATATTTTCTTCCGTATCTGCATCAAAACTTTAAATTTCCGTTTTGTTAAACAGGCGGAAAGTCATACTTTTCTCTCATGAGAAAACAAATGAAATATGCCGACACATGCGCCATCCTTAAACAACAATGGCAAAAGTTTAAGCTTCCAGGTATGGGTCTGGTGAAAAATAGCATACTCGCTACGGCGAGAGATAGGATATCCCAATTCGCTTGTAAAGGCAATTACATACGTTGGTTGCAATGTCTAACTGTCCTGCATTTGCGTGCAATATACTATTTGAGTATGCAAATAGATCTCATATTTAATGGAAAATATTACTCAACTCCATAATTAAAGTCAGCCTTTATGAAAGTGCTTTTTATTGTGTTTTGATTAGTTTTCTCATAGTGAAATATAAACACGGTCCTACCTTAGACAGCCAATCCACTGTTCCGAACTCCGATTGACTTTTAATCAATTCTTGTCATTGAATTGTCTCCATTGGAATATGGTAAATCAAAATCTGGGTAATTGAGAGGCGGTATAATTGGTATACATCAGAATCTGGTTAATCTGAATCATCCGCACCCCACTAATCTATATGTAATAGCTAGTTAGCTTCAAGTACAATGCATTGTATAGAATTATATATAGTTGACTTTGGTATGTCAAGAATGTTAAATTCATTCATTTTTTAGCATCATTATGAATTTATAATTTGACACGAACATAAATTTAGAATGTAATAATTTGTATAAGATTCTTTCATAAAAATTCGTTATGCTTACTTTTATTTCTAGAGATAAATTGAGGATTCCAATGAAAATTCATCATTAAGCTGTACTTTCCTCGTTAGTATAAATTGATAACCTACTTTTCAACAATTATATTTGAAAAAATATCATTCGGCAGCGAAATGGGAGTAGATTTCTTAAAGTCACGAAAAACTTGTAAATTTTTTAATGAATGTAGTTGTAAAATTTCATCGCGAAGAAGCATCAGTAATTTTTGCTTTGAAAAAATAGGTGAATTCAAGCTCATGAACTGGAATTTCAAATACTTCTTACCTAAATTTAATAAGATCAAATTTAAAGTTATCTCGAGAATAACCAGGAAAAGTTCGAATTATTCAAAGGATTTGAATATTTCTAGCTATTCGAATTCTTTGGATATTTGATTCAAGTTGTTCTATTCGAATCGTCTCGAATGATTCGAAGTTTCAAATATTCATACATCAATAATATATATAAATTTTGGAGCCATACACTGATAAAAAATTAACTTGATTCAAGAAAAAAAATCTTGAACCAATGATGCCATTTAAAAAAAATGATTTTCTTAAAAAAATCTTAAAATAGTCTTGGTTTGTGTCACGTTTAAGATATTAAACAAGCGACAATTTTAAGACGATTTTTTTTACACGGGTATTCTTGGTTTAGGATTTTTTTTTTTTTGAATCAAGTTAACTTTTTTATCCGTGCATATATTTTCTGAACCAGATTGACTAAAATGAGCTGAGTTCATAGCTAAGTTTATAGATAAGAAAATGGCTAAGTTTTTGAAAAGTTCTGTCATGAGGATAAATTGAATAGTAAGATTTCGATAAAATCTACTAAAATAACCTTTTCTTTCACAAAAGATTAAAATATAAGAGACCAAAATTAAAGTAAAAATTTACAATGTATGTATTTAATTTCTTACAAAGATATAAAATAATAAAACAATAGTAGCTTGAAAATTTCTTCAAGAGTAAAGTGTCACAGCTAATTAGAGAGCATTAGCATTGATCCAATAAATGTACTCAGAAACCCGGGTGTACACAGTAGGGTATTCAGTCGATGCACAGCCCATCGCCCAAGACACAAGACCAGTAAGTTTACCGTCAACTGTCAAAGGACCACCAGAGTCCCCCTAAAACATACAAGTAAATCGATGAATTGGAAGACTAATTTATTATCAAAGATTTGCATATTGCTCAATTTTCTCTAATTATGCTTACATGACAGGAGCCTGATTCTTCAATTGGGTCGTAGGCACATATATGACTTTCATATATATTCAAATTATGCCAGCCGTACTTCTGCTCACAGTAATCTTGATCGGCAATGACTATCGTAGTTTTTTGGAGAATTGTTGGCGTATCTCCACCTTCCTGCAGTGCAAAAAGTCGACAGAAATGTATGAAGAAATCAAGAAACTGTATGATGGGTAGGATAAATAGTTCAATTTACCATTAATCTTCCCCAACCGGATACAACTGCCACGGAATTAGATGGCACTTCTTGGTTTGGACTCGGCAAAGGAACAAAACTTACAATCTCACTTTCAATGAAAACCTCTTTTACCTTCAATAGTGCAATATCGTTGCGCCATGAATCTCTTGGGTTGTATCTTTCATGGACGATAACTTTGATGACTTCATGAATAGATTGAGGATCCATCAAATCGATAGTAGCTGAGACAACTTTAACATCACTTGGAGATCTCCTAGAAATTATTAATATATTCCGATATTAAATACATTGAAAGAATACTTGAGTCAATAAGTATTACTATTTTCAAAATTTCACTCTTGTTTTGAGATATTCATCTCAAATTAATTAAAGAAATCTATTTTTGGATCATGATACTGAAATCAAGAGACATCTGATGATTTTTAGAATTTTTTTAACAAATAAATTACAGCAAGAAAAATTTTTTTTTTTACAAATACCATCTTTAGGGCCTTTTTTTCAATCAGTGATTAAACTTTATCCGAGATAAAAGTACTGCTAATATAAAAAAAAAAAAAAAAAAATAATTCAGCAATGTAATATTTCTCTCAGTTAGTTCTCCATGAATTTGGTCATTCATTTAAATTAAATAAAAATAAATAAACAAATATATCATAAAATAATAACCTTTTATTGTGTCAATTAAATTATTTTTAATTAATTAACACAATTATAAATTAATAATAGATAGGTCAAACGCAAGAAGCACACCCAATTTAATCCTCGATGATATGATTATAAATTCGATGAGCTAGTGGAGTTTTGTCATATTTTTAGGAAGGAAGTTGTGTCCATTTGTAAATTAAGTAGTTTTTGTTATTATCAGCATCATTATTATGATCCGAATCATCGTCGGAAGACAAAACGAAATTAATAATGTTCTCTGTAAGCTATGATAATAAATCGCGTACAATATAATTCTATTGTGAAAGAAGAAATAATTATAATAATATGATTTATTTTTATTTTATTTATTTATGATCAGCAAGTTGTCACAGTTGGAGGTTGATATTTCTGTGACATGTGGCTAATGTTTATTTATTTTAATTCAAAATAAGTGATTGAATTCAGGAAGAACTACTCGTATTCAATGTCACTGTGCTGAATTATTTATTTTTTTATTATATTGGCAGTACTTTTATCTCGGATAAAATTTGATCCCGGATTGAAAAAGTGCCCTAGAAGCTCTAAAAACTTATAATTGCAATTTTTAAAAAATGTTCTTGACTTAGTTTATGTTTCAAGAAAAATTAAAAAATTGTCGTGTCTGCTCATTTCAGTTTTATCTTGGATGAAGAAAATAAAAAAGTTTATCATTCAAGAATTTTAAGAATTAAACAAAGCTCATAAACAATTACTTTCTCAAAAATGAAAATAGGCGATAATATTCATTGAAGACATCTTCGATTTTTTTTAAAAATATCAACAATCCGCCGATTTCATCTATTTTATATATTTTCAAAAATAAGCTTCAAATAACGCAAATAAAACTATTGTTTACATTCGAGAGTTGTATTTTTCGAAATCGAATTCGATTGCTTCTCATGAAGATAAAATACTCTTTATTGAAATTGAAGAAGTATTAAGCAAAGAAAACAAGTTTCAAGACAAGAAATTCTTGAATCAAAAGTACCGGTTCTTTTCTAAATAATTTTGTTCTTGAATCATAAATATTTCTCTCGGATCAAGCACTTCCTTTCAGCGTATCGAAAACCATTCATGACTGTAAATAAAATATCAGTTAATCTACACAAAAGTAGTGATGAAATAAGCTTCACTTCAGATTTCACACATGAAAAATTGATAAGAATTTTTTAAGATTAAATAATACTAACAGATCAAAAATAACAAGTATCAAAATGATAAAAATAGAAACAGTAAAAGCAGAGATTATTTTGATTTTTTGATAATTTCTTTGTAAGCATCATGAAGTTAACTTACCCATCAACACAATGAGCAGCCGTAATAACAAAATTCTCATTTAGAATTGAACCACCGCAGAAGTGGAAAGAGCTGTAGGGGATTTGAAGGGACACCTGAAATCACAAAAAAGTAAGTAATTCATTTTATGCTTGTAGAGTTTTAGAATTATTTCTCATCTTCTATAACCACACAGAAAAAAAAAGTCTTGAGTCAAGCGTAAATTTTCTTAAATAAAGAAAATCTTAAGGAAGACTAAAAATTTCTTGAATAAAGTTAAAATTTCTCGAACCAAGTTAAATTATTTTAAGCCAAGAAAATTTCTTCTTGCTCCAAAATAATTTCGGTGTTCCTTTAAATTTTCTTAGTTCAAGAAATGCTTTTTTTCTGTGCAGCCACTGCAACAAAGCATGAATTTTGATTGGTATGAGAATTCATAAAATAAGAAACCAGGAAACTAAAAATTCATGTATAAAACTGAAGAACGGCATAACTATAAAGAAAATTTTTATTTAACTCTGAAATATAGTTGAATGCAAATATTCATGTATCTTCATCGCGTAATGTTAAAATTTCCTTTGTATACTGCACACTTCAAGCGTAAACGCTTGAGATGTACTTAACGATCGCTTCAACTTTTCTCAACGATTTACGCATGTGAAAACGTTTTTATACATTTTCCGGTAAAGTTATAATAAGATAACTTGTAAATTGTGAAAAGTACTTTAAAATCTAATTATTAGTAAGTATTTTAGAAAATATGTATTTTTGTTATGAAAAATATTTATTATTATTGAGAAAAAAATGTTTAATTAGCAATTCAACAAAGAAAAAATTAAACCGGAAAAAAACAACATTATTATCTTTATTATTATTATTTTTCTACTTTTAAACGTTTTCATTCGTTAAAATATTTTTTGAAAAGAATTAACAGTGCATGTATAGATAATGTAAATATCGATTTACCTGGTAAGGAATTTCGCCAAGTTGAGCATTATTGCCATTGACAATCCGCCCTTGAAAAGGTTTTGGCAGTACTCCAGCTGCAAAATTGCGGAACGTTATGCACTAATGTTTAAGTTTGATATCAAACTTTTAAATTATTTTTAAAATTAATGCTTTTATTGATCAGTGAAAAAATTAAGTTCAGAGTCATTTAAATAAAAAATTTAAAAAAATAGTTATTTTTTGATACCTTGAGTAAGTGCCAAAAGACTAACAAGTGTCAATATTATTTTCATGACTGCAACTTGAGCAAACAGTTGAATTGGAACTTGGGTAATATGCATTTATTCTCTTATTTATATACTCACAAGTCGTAAATCCCACCGAGATAAATACTGATAATAAATCTTAATATCAAGTTTAGATTATAAATAAAAAATGTCTGATGATCTGATTATTTTATTCTTAATGAAAGAAAATTGATTGCATTATCTATGCGCACGGTTTTGATACATCTTTACTTTTTATTGGTAATTAAAATCTTTTATGAAAATCCATTTATTTTTATGATCATTATAGATTTATATTTGAATGTTGGCTTTTTTTTTGTTTATGACTTATTTAAATTATGTGTGAATTTTTAATAAAAAAATTTCAATTAAAAAAAATAATTTTATTAATTTTTTTCAAAATTTATCAGAAAAGTTTTAGATCAATATTAAATGATCTAATTATTATATTTATTATCAATCAAAGTAATTTCTAACAATATTTAAACATCGATAAAATTTGTCATTAATTGATTTATTGAAACAATGCGTACAAAAAATGTATTTTTGTTTTAATTCAATACGAACAATGAAATGATGAAACATTAAGCTTAATTAAAATATAAACAAAACTCTGGAGTGATTGTTGCAAGCTACATTCAAATTTTTTAATTAGCTCTCAAGATATCGTTATGTAAAATTTAGCAAATAATACATCTTCCGCCATACGTAATCTCAAATTAATTAACTCATTCAGATGCAGTTTATATTAATCAAAGGAGCTCATTAGCCTTTTACTAAAATTTGATTAAATTTTGAAGCAAGTTTAGTTCGTAGTTGATGTTTTACTTAATAAAGAAGAAAGCAAGTTTCCATTCTTCGAATAATTTTGAAATTATTCAACCGATTGTTTGCAAGAAAATTGGCTATTTTAAACAATTATGGTAAATTTCAATTATTAGACACAAGTAATAATTGCTTCCATACCTATCATTCATATTTGATACTCAAAAATTAATACATAAAATAAGAAAATTACTTTCAGCGAATAACTACACAGTAAAAAATTTAGCGTCATTGCGTCAAAAAATTTTGTGTTGAAAATTTTTGTGTTAAATATTGAACACTTTTATGTGTAAATTTAACACAAAAAAGTGTTAAATAGTTAATGTAAAAATTTTTAACACAAAATTTTTTGACGCATTGAGGCAAAATTTTTTACTGTGTGTTTCATTGATAATAGTAATAATAATTATATTATTATTATTATTATTATTATTTTTATTTTTTTTTATTTTTAAACTGTATTGTTTACTCGATATAAACGATTTATAATTATTCAATAAACGTAATTTGATCTTCTTTCCGTCCTCATTTAAATTTAATTTTATTTAATGACGGTATGTCATTTCATAGGAAAATTTTTATCTTAGAATAACTTAAAAATCTCTTCAAATTAATGAAAAATTTACCTTTAATTTTAAATTCTCTAATCAGAATCATTTATTGCATTCTGAAATAAACAAGGACTTTAAATTGCAAAATTAAATTCAAGCTGATGAAAGACTCCATTGAACATTTCCAATTCAGTATTTATTGATTTGTTTAACGAGCATCATTAAATTCATATATACATTAAAGGCTTTAATTAACGATTTTCATGAAATTTTATAAAATTAAGCTCGAGAGTTTTTTTTTTGTTTTTGACATCACTTAGATTTTTAGTTTGATAACTTTGAATTTTAATTCTGACAATGATTTCTTGACCGATAATAATTTAAATCACTAAATTTATCTCGTTGTAATCAATCATGAATGGGAATTAACATTTTTTACGATAATATTATCATTTTTTTAATGAAATGCTTCAGTATCTCAAATTAATTAAGTAGATTAACACACTCAATCAATTTCGAGCAATCACGGAAAAGATTTTATTGTACACATAAATAAATAAATAAACATTGTGGTTGCAACAGAATGTGGTTTTGTTTTACGGTTTCTAACCAACATTTGAATTGCAGTTATAAACCAAGATTGTGGTATTCTAGTCTTGTTTCTGCAATGGAAATTATCTACCTCTCTTTTCATTTTCACTCTTTTTATTCCACCGATCCACGTACACAAATTTACATTGCCTCTACAGAGCGGACATTATATCGAAGCGCTACATAAAAGCTTTACTGTTTCAAAGAAAAAATTCAAATGAACAGGGGTGATTCAATTTCAAACGGCAAAATTCTGATATTCGCAGTAGAGAAGTTTTTATTTATTATTTTTTTCACGCCAGCTGATTGTGTGTCACGAATTACGATTTATTAAGAGAAAACTCCTTAATTTGATGGAATATTCTTTAATGATTTTCATTAATAAATATGAAATCTTTCCAGTTGTTTTTCAATCGGGTAAGCCCAAAAGCAAGTTACCAATTTTGACGTTGGGTTATCCCAAAGCGTTCCCAATCATGTCCCAATAGGAATATCCCTATCGAGCTTGCCCCATCAAAATCCAATTGAGTCCCAATATATGCTTGGGGATAATTACTAGTCGGGAATGATAATAAATCAATTTCGTGGTCATTTTAGAAAAATGTGATAAATTAAAGTAGGTATATCAAACTAGCATGGACTTGTTCGTAATGCATTGCATTTCACACTCAAAAAACTACTTGATTCAAGAGAAATATTCTTAATCCGAAAAAAATTATTTTGAATAGAACCGTTTGTCTCATTTCAAAAAATTTTTTATTTAAAACTTATCTTCTTTGCTTCAGAAATTCTACATCTTGAGTCAAAAGTATCTTATGATTGTGAGAACAATCAATTTTTTTAGTGACAAACACTACTCTCCAAAATTAACTATAATTCAGTTTTTCTGTCAACAATTTTATATTTTAAATTTAAATTGCAAGAATGAAAAAAAAAAAAAAAACTTTTTATTTAACCCATTGTAAAACGTATTAAAGACTTATTTTTAATATAATTTTTTTTGAGGAAGCAAATTTTGAGTAAAACTTAGCTATTATTGATTGAAAATAATAAAATACTTCATTGAAGTGGCAAAATTTTAAATAGAAAATTTTTTCTCTTTGTCCGCGAGTTTTATTTTCTAAATCTGTGATTGAATTATTTGAATAAATTTAAATCGAATATCTTTTAACCAAAAATAACACTTAGAGAACAATATTTTCTTGAATCAAGTAGTTTTTTTTTTCAGTATATATGAGTTATGGCAATTACCAAATTATACGTTAATTACAAAAAAATGTGATAAAAATCATACTGCAATTGAAAAGAGGGAATTTTTATAAAAAAAAAAAAAAAAACCAGTGCAACACCAAATTTCATAATTGGCACAGCAGAATTGGACATAATTTTGAGACTACGCATATGATATAGGACTCAAATTGAAGCTTATTTAAAAAGCTTTCTGACGCAACTTACAGAGATTCAATAAGTTATCCCATTGAGAGTTGTTCGAGGAAGACAGTGAAAAAATATGAATTTTTAAGATTTTGAAAATTTTGAAATCCTGGCATTTCTAAATTACTCGAATGATTAAGCTCATCTTCGAACTTCACTTTGGTATTTATCTATAGAATAAGTATGTTGAGTTTGGTGAAGATCCGTTGCTAATTATAAACACTATCGTCCTGAATTCGTAACATATATAAACTTTTGAACGATATGCACTTTCTGAATCCGCTTGACGAGCTGAGTCGAAATATAGCAAAATTTTTCAAAAGTTCCGTCCTGAGGATTAAAGCAATAGTTAGATTTCTATGAAATCTACTAAAAATACTGGTTTCTACCGTCAATTTTCCTAGTTGATTTTTAAAATTTTTTCTTATTCATAAGACATGCACAGAAATAAAATAAATTCTTTGTCTTTCGTAAATAACGAAGTATAGGAAATTTATTTTAGCCAAGAAGAATAGTACTACTGTATACATATTAAAGATTCTCTGGCAGAACCATCAGGGAATGTAAAAACAAATTGAATTGTATGCCGGCGAATTCAATCTACGGGTACACAATACCACATAGGCGAGTATACAGGTATTATTCCGCAAGCTTATTCAAAAATTTCTTTTGCGCGGATCGAGTGTTTAAGCGAGTTGTTAAATGTTTGTCATACCAGAACGTTGAAGGAAGTTATATAAAATACACTTGACATTATTTTAACTTCATTATTTAGTTTTGCATCACTGCATACTTTTTTTCAGTACGTTGAATCTTAACACTACCTTGTAATTACACACAGCATATTTTATCATGTTCATATTTTTTACAGCATCCAGGTAGCAAGTAAGTAATTTCTTGCGTGAAATATTTAACCAAATCTTCAAAAGATACTTTCATTTTATTAAGAAGTGACTCTATTTTTATAATTGAAGTCCAGTTTCATTGCAACATATCACTTGTCGTACATGTGTGTGATGTGCAGAGTGAAAATGATAACACTTGGTTATTCGTTGAAATATGCGAAGTTTGCTAGCTTGACTAGTATAATATACTATGGTGAGTCATGAGCCAGACGATCCGGAAACGTGTCGATCGTTCGAAAACATTGATGAGTATATAAGAGATTGTTGACACGGCTATTGTAGTGATATCGCTATATATGCGCAAAATATGTGTTTGTCTCTTTAGTCTTTCCTAGCGCTAAGTGCGTACTGTGTGAGTCACAAATTTATTATTAACAATTCTGTAAAATTTATTAAGATAATTTTTTTTAATTTTCTTTTATTAAGATCCAACAGCCATAGGCCAATGACAGGGTCACTCAATACAATTACTTGTAATTAGTTAATAATAATGTTGGTTAATAATAATATTGGCAGAGCTATAAGAAATTTTTCTTAATCAGTCGACTCTAAATAAGCCAAAATTAAATAAAGCAAGTAAATTTTAATCAATTTAATTAATAATAAATCAGTTTAATTGATTGATATTTATTGAAGTGATTGACGGTTTACACCGAAAAAAGTAAACTGTAAAATTCACTCGGATTCTGGTTAATTTTTATAATTTCAAACAGTACAACAGACATCGGGGTGGCAAAAATATAAATATTACAGAACTTACTGTGGAAAGTGTAAAAGCTACAATTTATAATTTAATATCGAAAATAAGTGATTAGTATCTGTCACTACACAGTCAAAAATTTTGTCTTAAATATTTCTGCTGGATTTCAGAAAATGAATTTCTTTAAAAGATTTTTTATTTTGAATCAAGTCAATTATTTCATTAGTGTAGTTATGTTTAGAAAGTTTATTACTGACTGCATTATTTTATCAAATACCTAGAAGTTTATCCCGCAGAATTTCACGCATATTGACTTACTTTGTAGACGGCGTTAATGATCAACTTCACTTTTCAGATAAGCTGGAAAGTCTCGTGGATGCCGATATTGGCTGAGATCCAAATTTCGTATCTTTAGGTCTTTGTGTGTACAGTGTAAAAACCCATTTCTTATCGTCATTTCTTTCGCAAAGGCGTTTTACGAAAGCTTATATATCAGCTTCTTTGTATTCAATCCATTTGGAGATTTTGATAAATAAGAATTTTAATTTTTTGGTGAAATTCCATGCAAATTTGTTCTATGTATAAATTTAATTATTATTATTATTATTGATCAATTAACACCATTTGATGGCCAATTAAAAAAGGGTCGATACAGCTGTGTATGGTTCGATAAGGGTGATAAGTGTATTTTTACTTTGTTACAAATAAAAGAAGTATGAGGAAGGGCGTGGGAGAATAGTGAATTTGACAAGCGGGGATAAACATATGTTGTTGGGGGAAGATGTGACGAAAATAATCACGTGATTTGTAATGTACATACGTCCATATTACAAGAAAAACAATTGGAGTTTCATTTCAATTTTTTTCTTTAAGATGAATGGCTACATAATAAATATTTAGTATATTTATAATATATTAACGAATTACCAAAAGTAACAATTTTCTTATATATAATTTTTATCTTGAAAATTATTAAGTGTTAAATTTTAACACAATGATAATTAATGATTTTTGAATATCAATGTATTCAATGTCAACTTTTGATTATTTTTTTTTTTCAAACATAAACATTTTGACTCATTATTAACTTATTAGTTTGATTCATCATTAAATTTACATTTTGATACAAATGTGGCTTTATCATTAATTTGGCACAAAATAATTAGAGTTTTCTTAAAAATATAATGAAGCAAATTATCTTTCAAAATTTCTCGGTAAGAATTGATGGTTTTGTATCAGCATCGAATTAAGTCATTGTTATATGAGTAAAATTTTGAATTAACACAGAAAAATGCTAATTGAGGAGCTGATTTTCAAAAGGATACCTTTTCATATTGAAAAAAAAAACAGTTTTTTGATCTTTTAAATATTAAGTACTTCGAGAATTATAAAGATTTCTAAATGAAAATCGAATTGTAGCTTCATAACCGATGGCACTTACTGTTAAATTAAAAAAGTTCAATAAAAATATTTATAATTGAAGATAACCAGTTTTTTTGTCTCGATTAATCAAAAATGAAAAGATACCCTTTTGAAACTCAACTCCTCAATTATAAATCTACACGGAAAGAACAAGATGACACTGGATATCATCCTAGATTATACTCTAGGATATCTGTGGTGAAAAAAAATTTCAGATACACTGATAGAAGGATTTAGTTCTATTTAATAAGATTTAGTAACAGGTACTAAATGATTTAGTAACAAACCTTTCATCACCAAATATTTAGTCATAGTTACTAAATCATATATTAAAGCCCATTTAGTTCCATTATATAAATATTTAGTAGTATTTACTAAATGATTTATTGGCACTCAATAAATCGTTTGTTGGTATTAAAAAAACAAATTTTAGCGTGTAACCTTACTTTTTTACTCAAAATAAATCAAGATAATTAAAATAAATAATTTTTAGTAAAAATATAAGGTATTATAAAGAACAGAATCACATTAATGTATCACATTGAAAGTAAATAAAGGCGAACTTACCAGATAAAACGGAGTACAATTCACTTAAATTGCATGATTTTAAAATCTCTTCCATGGTTTTATTATTACAAATTGACTCAATATTTTAATAATAATTAAAATATTAATGTCAACACTAATGTTTTCAACAAATACATATACAATTTTCAATTTCAGCATAGCCATCTACCGACAATACTTACCAAATAAATATTTGGTAACTATTACTAAATATTATTTGGTGGAACTAAATATTTATTTCTATATAATAAGGCTTTGTTCATATTACTATAATTTGTTTCGGGTAAAAAAATCACTGATTAAACTGTAACAAATAATATTGATGGGTATTAAATATTTTTTTCTCCCAAATAAATAACTAAGAATTTTGTTACTAAATCAGTTTAGTACTCCGTACTAAATGCTTCTATCAGCGTAGTAGCTAGAAAAATCTAGATTATAGTGAGTGATATCTGGATTATACTCATTGTAATATTGATTATACTAGCTACTATTTAAAATTGTTTTTCACAACAGATATCAATGAGTATAATCTGCGATGATATCCAGTGTCATCTTGTTTTTTCCGTGTAGTTCGACTATTGAAAGATTTCATAGAATTCGGCCTATTGTTCTTTTCTAAATGTTCATCAGAAAATTAGAATATACATAAATTTAACACCAAATTCATTTTAAACTTACATTTGTTTAAAAATTTTAATTCTACATAAAATTCATGGCGAATTACAATTTTTTTGTACGAGTTACTTAAAAAAAAATTTTCATCACACTCATATATTCTTAAAGCAATTTATTTGTGTCTATCGTAATCTCAGAAATATTAAACCTTAAAAATAGCTGCAGTTCCATATAGAATCATTTTATCTGAATATTTATTTAAGTGAAATTTTAGATCATTTCATTCTTTATAAATGTAATTTTTCCAGTTTAAATTACTACTTTACCACGTAATATAAACTTTCGACTCCTAAATTACTAACTCTTACAGCAAATGAAAAAACTTGTGATTGACGACTTATAAATTGTCTTATAAGAGATCATATCGTCTTCTATAACTTAAAGTAAAACTTAAAATCTTTCAACTTTCCGAGAATGACAACTGTAAATAGTAAAAGGGTTTAAGTAGTTTTGATTGCTCCCTAATTACATAATTATTGTAACTTAAATTTCAGTTTCTTATAAAAACAGTTTTTAATTGAGTTTTTATTTTCTGATTGAAGTTATTTATATGTCTTATTATAGTACTAACTAATTATGATGAAGAACCAAATCTTTTACGAGTCTGTTCAAACAAATTAATCAAAATTTAATTTTCTGCAAGAAAGCCTTCATTAGGGCATTGATAAGTCAACAGTATTTATGGGGTAAGATTTACAAATTATTAATATCAATTTAAAACAAATGGCAACGCCAACAGATATCTGTAAAGTTTGATGGGTCTTAAAGTTGAAATAAGTTCCAGGCGCGCGACTTATTGATTTTTCTTTATACAAGAAATTGTTAAAATTAATTTCAGTTTATCGCTTTGTGAAATTTTTTTTTTAACATTTTTCGTATTATTCTAGTGCCGAGAAATTCGATCTAGATATTTTTATAAAGATAATTGAATTCCTATTGGAATTGTTGTCCAGAATTTATTTTTAGATTAGAGTAGTTAAAGTTTAGATGAAATATAGCTGATGTATAATAATAACTCTGGAAATTGATCAGCTCTAGAATGTTTCGTTGTTGCCCTCGACTTCAACAAGTTCGAAAACAATTGTTTATATGTTATCGAGATCTCATGGGTAGGAATTTTCATTATTCACTGTGTAAAAAGTCATGTCTATATTTTTTATAGAATAACATAATCATGAAAAGTTTTACTGTGATTAATATAATCATCAATTAAATTTCTTACGAGAAAATAGTATGATTTTTGAAGAATTTCGTTGTTTACAACTTGTCATAAATATCATGTTAAATCATTTTTTTTCAAGTCTTTTGTTTTTGATTTCTTGTAAATTGATGGATTAATTAAAATGAGCCCTACGAAAATTTTTATCAAGTCTTAAAGTTACGGATGAAAGTATTGCGGAGATATTGAAAAGATGTTTTTTTTTTCTTGAATCGTAGAGCTGACTGCAATGATGAATTCTTAATTGAATGGATTGAAAGTGTTAAGTTACAAGACTTTTTAAAATTCGCAGTTGCTTTTAGCAAAAGTTTAACATTCTGATTGATATATAATGATTAATTTTTCAAGCGAGCATAAAATTTTACCTAATCTTTAAATGTGTCTATGTGTATTATGCATGTAGATATACTAACGATAATAACTATATCCTAGAAAAATTTTATCTCGGTTTGAAAAACTGGCTCTAATACATTATAAATTCATGAATAATTTTTATTTTTTTCAATAATTAATTAATAACTAACCAAAATTGAAAACATCCATATAGTTGCAAGTAACTTGATTTTTAAAATTTACAAATATAATTTTCGATACATTTTTTAGCTTTTTAAGCATAAAATTTAAACGATTATTTAATTACAAAAATTATTTTGAAATAAGCCACTTAATAAATTTTTGACAACATTTTTTGAACGAATCAACCGATTTTGATGCTTTTTGTGGTATTTGAAGCAATTTTTAAAGCCTTTTCAAAAACAAATTTAGAAAACTGATATAACGTGAAATTTGTAAATTGTTTTGAACAACTTTATCGGCATTTTTTGAAAGAATTAATCAATATTAGAGCTGGTAATATTTCAGAAATAATCGGTAAAGTAGTTCAAAAGTTATTCCAAGAAAACATTGTTTTAATTCATAGTTTTCAGATTTTTCAAAATCTATACACTCAAATTGGTTCAAATTTTTATAAAATCCGAAAACAACAAATACTTAGAATATCACCTCAAAATGTGGAATAATTTTTACAAATACGCATAAAGAAAAAAAGTATCTTTCTAACTTTTTAAAATGATCGATTTTTTTTGCGAAAAGTTACAAATGGATACTTTAAAATTTGAAATTGGTATAGTAATTTTTATTTTCACCAACTGAAACATTACGTAATGAGACTTTGATGAACAAGAAATAAAAAAAACTGCTCTGGAATGGCACACCCTAATAAGTATTTTCATGGAAAAACGCTTTTCCAATAATCCTTTGTAGGTTTACTATCACTGGTTGGAGAGCTCGACGTTTATTCTTAATGATTATTCCCCAGCGTTTTTCTCTGACAACGAGAGTATAGAATGTGATTTGGTGAATTGAACCAAGAGTTTGGGAGTGGCTCGTAGACCAATTCGATTAACTCGACTACCTATCTCTGTACCAGTGAGAAATTTGATCGATTGCTATGCGAACAGAATTATTGGGTATCAATGACCTTAAGAACTCACCTGTTAGTCGATACTTAATCTAATTTCCAGCATAAATCGTTTTACTTTATTTTTCTCTCAATTAACCTAGTGATTGATAAAATTACTTTAGCCTCGTTTTTTTAATTTAATGCCATCATTTATTACACTCATTTAATCAACTGATCTTGAAGATAGCATTGGTTTTTTTTTTTTATTGTTTAAAATGCATCAAATTGACCTTCTATAGCACATGGATATTATATTTGCATAGAACGTATGATATCCACTGAGAAAATAGAGTTTGACGGGTGTTCGAGTTTGTGTTTGTTGTTAACTAACTATTATATAATCACATTATCAGATAGCGGTTCGTTATTTCCTCAAGGTATTGTATATGGTTATCATCAAATCGATAAAATATTAGTTCTCTTCCTGTACGGTTTCTATATTTGAAATTTAAAAGAAAATTGTTGAAATGACAGCCATAATAATTACGAATAATTCAAAGTAAGTAAAGATCATAAATTATAACCATGAACAATTTTATTATTTCGATTCATGTCCATTTTTATTGATTCTTATTAAACCTTTATAGGTTCTTGGACATACTTGCACATTATAGATATTTTTATCATTTTGGTATTGAATCATATTTCTATATCTTTGAAACATATTATAACAATAAATTTTTTATTATTTTAAAGAAAGTTTTTTCGGCAAAATCATAAGAGCAAGATCACACCAAGTGGCCCCATTAACCACTTAATTATGAAAATTGAGTATGTATTTTTTTCTTACTCAAATTTTTTTTTGTAAAAAAAATTGTTACGATAAAAATTTTGAAAAATCGTTTGGGTGATTAATTTTTCATAATTGCTATTTAAGAAAAAATACATAGACTTCATTTTTATAATCAAGTTGAAATTGACGTGATCTTGCTCATAAATGTTACAAATTAAAATAAACAAATCTCGATAAAATTAAGTTGCTCCGGCAAAGGGCAAATTTTATAAGTCGAATACGTCAATCATGATAGACATACTAACAAATAGCTTCAATTGAATCGAATAAAAATTATTTCAATCAGATTAACGACTTCTTTGGATAAGAAAATAAATTGTTGATAATCATTTAAAATACATGTTTTTAAGTAAAAAAAAAATTTTTTCCAGTGTTTATTTTTCATTAGTGAACAATTCTAACTTTTTTTTAAGACAATGCGAAAAAAGAAACTAAATAAAAATTTAGTTTTTTTGTCAACATTAAAAAATTGCTAAACTTTAAATTTTTCTCTTGTCTATAATTGTAAAACAATTTCCAATATTAATAGAATTTGGTAGACTATTTACATTGAAATTAAGTAACATCAGTTTCTAATAACTGCTCTACAGTAAATCGATAGTATGAATTGATGCAATAATAATTTGCATTGGTCAATTAAACAAATATCTGCATGCACGAATAAGAGATACCTATTTCATAGAATAACGGTAGGTAACAAAATTGAAGATTTGTAGGCTAATTTAACTAATATGAGTTCAACACACTTGAGACCGTTTTGATAGTATAATTTTTACTTGTTATAGTGCAACTATCATTTAGCGTATTTGGAGAAATTTTTTAATGCACACAAAATCGCTCCAAAGTTCTAAAATATAAATTTTGACGTAGCAAGTACTATGATATTTAAAATCATAATATATAACAGCAAAAAATTATATTCGAAAGCTACTACAATTTTTATTTATTATCATTACCATAATCATCGTTATCATCATCATCATTATCATCATCATTATTATTATTATTAGTATCTTAGTAAAGTAGATGAGTTATACGTTACAAACTTGTGAAAGTCACTTAGAAGATTGCTCGTTACATTATAAGACGTTACTTGACTGAAATTTCTATCTCGGAATTGCATTCATTCAAAATTCAATTCAGTTTAGTTTGAAAAGATCGTTTTTAGTATGATCGGTATTTTTTTCTAGTTATTGTGTCTTTAAATAAACGAGTCCTGTAAGCTTGATGGTTAGTGCCACACAACTTCATCGGACACATTTCAAATTGGATTTTTATTGTATCTCGGCTTTTTTTTTCTTTATCTATCAAAAAATTATTAATCTAAAAGTATAAGAGTGATTTATTTAACGTTAACATTTTTTATTTAAGATATTACCATAGATACTGCAAGTGTCAAATGTTCCATACAAATTCTTATATATCATTTATGCAGCTGATTTTCCTATGCAAAGTCGCATTAGATGAAACGAGACGAAGATAATTTTTGAAAGTTTTTTTTTATTAATTATTACTCATTACCACCACATGCCCTGAATCTGTACTTTTAAGTACGCCAAGTACTCATTATGTTATTTCTTTTCATCACCTAAATTTTTATTGAAATTTGAACGTCACTTTGTAAAATAACATAAAAATTGTAATTTCTTATAAGACATAATGTTTAACAATAAAACTTTAAAAGCTTAATATTTTTTTACTGGTACTCTTGACCTTTTGAAAAATTGAGTGTGCTTATTATTCTATTATAATTTACTAACATATAAAATTTCATCAAATTCTGAACCATAAATGATGTATTTTCTTGTTTTTAAATCCAATCTGTTGTATATATTTTATTAATACTTCAAAATTGATTGTACTTATATGAACACTATCTATGTATATAAAATTTGCCATTCGGCTCAACGCTTTGGCATTAAAACTAAATAAATAAATAAATCTCTAACCGATGGTACTACCGTAAAAGATAAAAACTATGTGAAAAAAAGTTGTTGTTTGAAGCAAAAGAACCTTTAATTGAATCTGAATTATTTAAGAATGTAATGAATGTTATCCAAGAAGTTCTTTGTGCGTATATTTCTAATGATAATGAATTACAAAAATTCTTTGGTATCGAAAATAAAAAACTTTTTAGTCGAAATAAATTTACAAACGCAAATGTTTTTAAATTTAATTTCAAGTAAAAGCTTCTGTTATTTAATGTATCAATGACAGTGAATTAATAACGATTGACGATACATTTGAAAAAAATAGATATTATTTTTAACGTCCTGCTATGAAAGTCAGGATGTTTTTATCAATGTATCATTGTTATTATTATAGTTGAGTACTGAGCACAGTATTGTAGTAAATTATAAGTTGTATCCAGATATCGAATTTTTTCGTTTCGTTCTATTTTTGTTTTACTTTGACAGCTCTCTGATCATATCAGAACTCTATTCGTACTTCACAGCAAAATGATCCATTTTAACCGTAAAGGCACTATTGTTTCTTTTGTTTTTTACAGGTACGATACAGTATTTTTTTGCTGTTCGACAGTGACTTAGTAGTTGTGAAATATTTCAATGTATTTAAAAAAGTTTAGATATCAGTTTCAGACAGTTCATTTTAAAATATGTTTCAACTTGTTATCAAGCAAAAAATTACAAATGATGGAAAGAAAAGATGGATAGTGGACGGGAAATATCGTGTATATTTTCCTTTTTTTCTATATCAATTTATATTATTTTAAACGTTAATTAACTTATGTTTCTCTTAGGATAAAAGTGAGAGTTGGTAATCGTATTTCATTCCATGTCATATTTTTTTTATAAACTCCACTGAAATTTCAAGTTTCAATGTTTGTGGCTAGTAGAAACATGACAATTTGTGGCTAATGGCGCATGTTTCAACTGTCACTGTCAACTTGCTTCGTTATTTCGAGATACACAATAAATGAATGGGATTCCGACGAGCTTAAATGAAGTTAGAAACTAAGCAGTGGGCAGGATGAGTCATGTTTTAATCTCGAGGGTTGTAAATATAAGCTTTCATCTAGATAACTTGTATTTATTCGCATTACTCTAATATTGTATTGTTTTACCGGAAATAAACATTCAAACTCGGACTTTCAATCCTTATGATACGAAAACTTTCAAACGATTTGTTATTACGCTTGAATAATGGATGATTCAAATCATTTTGGCATCATCAGAAAAATTTATTAACTTTGAGGGTTGGATACTAGTTTGTATTTGGCATCAATTTGTCTACGAGCTTTTGAGTTATTGATCAAAATTAAATGCAGTATTTTGTTTTTTTAAATGTTTCTTACTCATTTATTCCAAAATCATATAGTAAAATCACTCTGTTACTATATAAAATAGAATATCATTTGTAAGTGGTCGCTGTAAAAAAAAATTAGTATCATTATAAATGTCATTCTTAAATCTGCATCTTAAAATAAGGTAATTATTTACAAGTGGAGTCCACCATTTTTATTTTCATTTTTTTGAACAGAATTAGTATTCGATTTTAGTAACATATATTTTTTTAATTTACATAAAAAAATGAACAATTAAAAGAAAAGAAAAGTTGATTATTACAATTTTAACAAATTTTCAAAAAAATTTATAAATTTTTGAGAAAATTGTGATATTCAACTTTTTTTTTCTTATATATAACTTGTTCGTTTTTTTTTATGTACTTTTAAAAAAAAAAGAAATATATCAAAAACATCAAAAGTAGATAAAATCGAAATTTTATCCAAAAACATGAGCCAAAATTTTTTCCAACTTTTGAAAGCATAAAGGCTATCGAAATCCTTAATTTTTTCTTTCCCGATATTTTTTATCATGAATGCAACGTAAAAACAAGCAGAAACCAAAAAAAATTAAAAAATGTTTATTTTTCATCTAGATATGGCCAAAAATAGAGTGAACCCTATTTTGTAAATAATTACTTAAAATAAAGAAGGTTTTGTAATTAATTTTTTTCGAAACTGTTTAAAATTTCTTACACTGGTGTATAAGAATTTTTTTTTCTTTTCGAAAGTAAATATTCATTGCAACAATAATATCCCACAAAGTTGAATTTTTTGATAGAAAAAGATTTACTCCTAGGTCATTTTTATACTTACATTATTATAAATTTTGCACAATTTTGGTAATAATCATTGACTTAGTTTCTGTCCTATAACAAAGTTAATAAAATATTGTTCCTTTGGACTATAGAAAACAAGTCCATGAAATTAATAAAACCATTGTTTCTTTTTTTTTATTTTTATTTTTAACTTCCCGCTACGAAAATCAATCATTTGCCAAAAAATAGGGAAGTTATCTATTTAAAAATTTTTTCTCGGTTACTCATTGAAGTAACATTTTTTCGGTAAAAATTTTCTTTAAAACTCGGAATTTTTAACTCTCAAAATTTAGTGTTAGTTTCGGAAAATTCGCTACGAGAGATCAACAGCAAAAATTAAAAAAAAAAAATAACTTTTTTTCAACAATTGAATTATTATTGAGCAATTCGTCACATACAATACATCAAAATATGCAATTAAGCAGTCTGAAATTCCTTTTGTATGTAGCTGATGTGTATGCAATTGAACAATCGACGTTTGTTGGCATGCAAAAGCTTTGGTGGCATTTCAATGTAATCGACAAAAATAATTCAGTCAACTAATGTATTGAGATTATTCCCTACTTAAAACATATTTTATTTGATAGTTAAAACAATAATAAAAATAATGATAATAATTGGAAATTCATGAGTTCGAGACGTAATCTTAAATTATAGATCGGAGCCGGTACATAAAATTAGTGAGAGCATTAATCTAAAGGACCTAAAGAAATATGTGTCCACACTTTTTTTAACGATTTATTCATCTAGTTCCTTTTCCATCACAGCTTTGTGATTATACTGTTATGCGAGTCAGTGAATGTAATATAAAAAGTGAATGGCAGTCAAGTGGATTTGTTTTTTTACAATACTTTATAATGAGTCTTGGTAGAAGTGAAAGAAAGTACCTCTAATAAAAGCTCCGCTCATAATTTTCGTTACCAACCAAACTTGTGAGATTCATGGTGTTTGAATTTCTTTAAAAAAAAAAAAAGATAAAAAAAGTAGAGTGTAAAGGATATAATGAAGCAGTGATCAGATTTTATTACGATTGTTAAAAAACTACCAGTTTTTTTTATGAAACAATCAAATTTCGTTCGTTTGGAAAAAAATAACTAGAATAATAAAATCCTGAATTCCGGTGAAATTAATGCTTCGTCTAAAAAAAAAAAAAAACTCGTTCGTAGATGGCTAAAAATAATATCTACATTTTTTTTTGTTATAAATTACTGTGTGGAAAATATTTTTTTTTTTTTTCATTAGAGCAGAAAAATCTGACAAGAATCCGAGAATAATTAAAATCGGAGCATAATTTTTTATAGTAATTAACAAGAAAATAAAAAATTAACTAAGATACTTTTATTTCTGCATTTGACGAAAAATTTTTTTTTTTTTATATAAAAAAATTTTATTTTGATGCTAACTTGTGATACAATTGCCTAAATATCTTTATTGATATTTGACATAAAAAATTTTTTTATTTAAAGTTGATCTTAACGACGAATTTTTTTTTATTGAAGTGAATTCCCTGATGTCACAAAAGAAGGTTTCCCTCTTTACCATCTCAAGAAAGCTTAAAAAGCTCCACGACTCTATCGAGTAAAACAACGTGTTATCGACGGCAAACAAAAAACAGAGTACTTTTCTACCGACGGTAAAATTTCGAGTCATAAAAGCTTAGTTTTTTATTCCGACGAGCTTTTTCTGTGTTATCAACAGACTCACTCGACTCGATATACCGTACATAAAGAAGGTGCTTTCTAGGAAACTTTTCAACTACTCAATTTCAATGAAGTCAGGAGATATTGTTGTTTTTTCAATACAATTTATTCAAAGTTCAAGTACAAAAAGCTTATACCCTTCTGGACGAATAAGAAAATACATAAAAAATTATACACTCACAGCTTTTTAGTTAGTATTCTGTAAAAAGGAAAATCAACAAATTATTTTCTTAAAGTACTCTTCTATTCCCTTGTAAAGTATTCAACCACCTTATAGTCGTTGAACCGGTATAATTCTATCGAGAGTCCTTTAGATGCTAATTGGCCGGTCAGCCCTTTGTTGAACATTTTTTAAGCTCATTCGTAGTGTATATATATATACATAACTATACTGTAATTTCAATACAGATCTATAAGCGTATGCTTCATTCATTGTGATCATTATGATTATTCTTTAAAAATGATGTTCGATTCATTTCAGTCATGCTTTATTACTCGGAGTTTCTATGCTTAACCGTCGAGTTGATGTTGTGGAGATAATTCAAGGGTTTTTAATACAATATTTTCAAAAATTTATCAATTGGAAGTAAATTTAGTGAACTGGTAGAAAGATTAGCTTGACTCAAGACAAAAATTCTAGAACCAAGACTACTACAAGAAAAACTATAAATTTCTTAGGACAAAAAAAAAATTTTGAATAAAAAAATTTTTTTTAAACTCAGAATTTTATCTTAGCTCAAGAATTTTTTCTCTTTACTCAAAAAATTTACTGTTTCCCTCATTATAAGATTTTTTGCTTTTGAGTCAAGCTAACCTTTCTATGTACACAGTGAAAAATTTTGCGTCAATGCGTCAAAAAATTTTGTGTTTATAATTTTTATGTTAAGTATTTAACACTTTTTTGTGTTAATTTAACACTTTTTTATGTTAATTTAACATAATAAATGTTAAATTTACGCATAAAAGGTTAAATATTTAAGATAAAAATTTTTTTACGCCATGACGTAAATTTTTTTACTGTTTATGGTTAAGTTGTCATTTTTAATTTTTACTGTTTTATGCGAACAATTTTTTTGGATTATGGGTCTATCATTTAAAATTATGTAAAAATTTATTTAATTAAATATAATCTCGTTATTAAAAAGATTATGATTTAAAAAGAAAATCTTTACAAGGAGCGTTGTTGTAATCGACTGGCTCATCCTTAGCCAAAAATATATATGATCTTCTTCAGTCACACTTTTAATAATAATAACATATATACGACTATATATTCAAGTCTCCAATATACCGTATAGAAAATACCTTATATCATATGAACTTTTTTTTATCTTACAAACATTTATTCCAAGAACAATATTCAATACTACAGATTAATTTTTAATTCTGGCGAATTAATATAATTCCCATAATATACACAATAGTTAAACAATTTTCAACTAATAACAAGAGAAAAATGTTTTTAAAGTTTTGAATATTTTAAAAAAATTTAAAGAAAGATGTGCTCGAAATATGAACTCTCATAGTACATTCGCGAAACAAATGTAAAATATACGTGCGCAAAAAAACTGTTCCATAAATTTTGTATATGCTCGACATAAATGTTGAAGCATTCATACTGACATATGCGTTGACATATATACATAGATATGTGGCATACATTCATTTTCGTGTAGAAAACTCGAGCTAGAATTGTAGAATCAGCGACATTTACATATGAATGTTTTGGAGAAATTAAACATTTAACATCTCTGCTTTAAACATAAAAAATTTAATAAAAATTTTTAAAAGGTATTTTTTCTGAGTTACGATTATCTAATTTTGTAATAATAAAAATTAAAATTCTTATAAATAAATTATATGGAGAATCTTGTTCGAAGATGGTAATATAATTGATTACTTGTTGCGTCTAACACGCATTAAATATACTAAAATACAATTTTATTAATAATTATCAATTATATAATCAGTTCCAAATGAATTACACGATATGTACAAACACGATCGAGTTCATCCACCTTAGGTGGATGCGCATAATCGATAAATTTTATTACTTTTAAATACTTATCACTCGTCAAACGAAGTTTAATTGATGATAAATTGTTAAATCTTGACACCATTCCATTATTTTATCCCAAATTGGATTTCGTTGGCTCACAAAAAAGAATAAATCCCAAGGCGTTGTTTGATCTGTCTTCTCATATTGTTTTTTGTTTTCACATCGCTTCTTCTACTTTAGTCGCGTTAAAATTTCCGTGAGCTTTTTGTTTAATCGAAAGACAGAACCACCGTCTAGTTGTCGGAGCTTTTCACTATCTCGAGTTAAATATTTTTCATGTTAGCAAAAATTTCTTGTAGTAGTTACTTTTTTGTTCTCGCTTCTACCAGTAGCTTTTTTCAAACTTTTTCTTGGTGGACCATCTTGTCGCAGATGTTTTGTATTGTAGACGTTCTCGTTTTTATTTTTACTTTTGACTGTTATTTAAACATAATGATAATTATAATAATAAAATAATCCAGAGCCTCAGATTTTATTTTAGAGTAGTGGAGGTTTTAATCTCTAGAGAGATGTTTTGATAACCACTTTTCTCTTAGCAGTAACATAGTCTGATTCATATTTAAAGAAACCACTTCTCTGATCTATTCGCTCTTGTTAATGGCGTGTGTACTAGCACTCTCCTGGGAATCTGCGGTATAATAATGTTGACACAGTCGATGTGTGGAGCTCGAAAATTCTAAATATAAAGTCTATTCTTTATCTTCTTTATCTTCAATCACCCTCAACTTCACTTTTAAGGATTTCTGAAGTAAGATTAAAGTATGATTATTTTTTTACTTGTTTTAAATTAATACTATTAGGACAAAGTTTAAATTTTAATAGAAAAAATATTATTTTTCTCAATAAGATCAAGTCATAGCTGTTCAATTTAATTAGATATCTTTGGAAAGGTTTTGAATTGAATTTGTGCTTTTTCAAGGTTTCACATAATTTTCAGCGATGGCTTATTTATTATGAGAAGTTTTTGAAGTATTTATAAATAAATTCCAATTTCGCAAGAGATAAAATTTATTTATACATGTGAGAGGATTTTTATGTCCAATATTAATTTACTAGGAATTCAAATTGCGCCCATACGCGCGTGCTTTAATCCCGAACCAATAAGGAATTAGGCTCGATGTTTTCGAGTTATTTAGATAGTAGGCTAACTTCAATCAACCATCAATTTTAATATTATTAATTTAGATAATTAAGAGAATAAGCAAAATTTTGTGATGGGTATATCGTCATTATAATATGGGTTTCTATAGATAACTATGTAACATCAGAAAAGTTATAACTTGAATTTATGTCTTTTTACGGTTTGATATTTTTTTGCCGATACTCAATTTATTATTATTATTATTATTTATTTAATTGACCATGGAGTCGAAGCCCCTTGCGGCCATCCATAATTGATACAAAAATATACATATAATATATAAAGCAGTATATCGCATAAAATACAATTTAATAAATATAATATAATATATAATATATCGCATCACTCAATCATCACTAAAACACACACAATAGCAATGTATAAGTACTATAATCTATTATTTTCTAAAAAGTATTGATAACAGGCAGTTCGAAATTCTTTAAACGTTGACAACTTTGTACAGCAAGCTGGCAATTGATTCCAAGTTTTAATCGCAGATATCAAGAATGATTTTTCATATTTTGCAGAATGATAGAGAGGCAATTCAAGGTAGTCAATTTATCATCCAAATAATTCAGAAAATATGAAAAATTTTGTAAAGACATACTTTTATTCTACAAGGGATTTTTATAGTCAAATTTAGTATCATTAGGAAGGTATTGACCTAAATTTCGGCCTTTTTATGATTTTATATTTTTTATGGTGATAGTCAATTTATTATGATAAGTTTTGCACGCCTCATAAGCGAAGCGTTGAGATTGTGCTCTACTCTCGACATTTCAAAAAAAGCAGTTTTCTCGAAACTGAAATTGATTTTTTGTTATTTATATCGCACTTAGAGGTTAATATGAGTACACTTATATCAAGTCAACTAATTTGTCAGGCACATAAAATATATTTCAATAACAATTTTTTTGTTTAACATGGTAAATAATAACATTAAACATAATATTTTCTGGACGTCTGTGTATGGATGGGTGTATGGGGCAGGGAAATTGGTGGAAAAAATTATCGTACTGGAATAATTTTTTTTTTATTATCTAAAGTAACACACGACGGACTTTCTTAATTAATATGAGCGTTCAATTCATTGTCGTTAAATTACTATTTATAAAAAACTAATATATGACTGTGGATTTTTTTGTATACCTATCTATACATTTTATTATAGTATTTTTTTTTTCTCACTTTAGAGTCATGGCGCCACTAAACCATAGCAGAATTTTCTGTTTTTTATTATTTTGCTTTTGATATTTTATTTTAATCAATTTTATTGTGAAAAATGAGATTATGAGCTGTTTTGGATAGTTTCCTGGTTCTATAAGTTTTTAAGGATAAACTATAACTTTTAATTTTTTTTCATTAAATACAAAGCTTTTTTAATATCCTATCATTAAATTGCAATCACATGTGTTTCCAAGTGCAATTTTGGATTTTAATTCAGAATGTGTCGTAAAGTACCAACGTCTCTGCCGAGAAGACAATAATGTTGCTGAAAATTTCAAGGAGAATCCTTTGTATTGTATGTTGGTGTAAATTTTGTATCTTCAAGAAAAGAAGACGTACAAATCAGTATAAGGGGCTGAAAGTGGCACCAGCCAAAACGCATAGCACATCTACAAGTAAAGTGGGGAAGTCTTCATGACGTTAATGGAAGATAGAACGATGCTGAAGGCCTTTATTAGATACGAAAGGCTGTACAAGCGACGCCACTGTCTCCTCCGCAATTATCACTTGAACAGCCTGATGAAATGGTTCGTCAAGCACACCAACCGCGATGCTGATGAAAAGTCTATCGGACACATGCTTTTACTGACTCCTTTTTTATTCAGCTTTGATGATCGATGATTGTAGACTCTGAGGAAAATAACGTCGGAAGGAGCCTTTCATCTTGCGAGAGCAACTTAAGTCAAAGTGTCAAAGGGGAGGTGTAACGTCTGAGGTCTAATGATTCAAGTAAAATTAGATTTTATTTTTTTTATGGATAGAAATAAAAGTTGTTTTGATTTTGAAAAATTATCTTGGAATCATAGTGTAATTGATAAAATGAAATTATAGAGAAAGTTCTAAAAATTCCACTTTTAATAGTTTTGAAAAAGTATGGGCGCAATTTTTTGAAAATATTTTTTAAATGTAGTGAAGACGGGGGTCAATTGAACCACGCGGCAATTGAATCAATGGTTTTAAAAAATCGAAAAAAAAATAAAGTATCCTTGTAAAATTATATTGCAACACGCAATACCTTGATTCGTATGTAAAATATGCAAATTTTAAATGCTAACATTTCAAAATTTAGTGCCTCAAGGACTATTTAAAAAAATCCTGCATAGAGAGGATACGTATGAATATAAGTAATCAAAATTTTTAAAAAATTTAAAGAAAACCGTTTTTTCACGAAACGTCTTTAAAGTAAAATTACTTATCAGTAATTTTTTATTGACTAATTATCATGATAATATACTAATTTATTATTTTTCACATAAAAAAAATTTTTTTTTTTCTTGAATTAATTTAACTAAAAAAAATTTTCCACAGTATTTTTAATTCAATTGATCCCCTTCTCCCGTAATCAAAACGTAATTAGGTGACTTTTGATGTCAGTATCATGTTAAATATAAAAATTGATCATTTCTTTGTCACAAAAAATTATGCTACATTTTTGTACTTAGTTTGATATTTATCCATAATTAATACAAGTATAAAAAAATCATTAAAATTGAGTTTATTAAATTAAACAGCGTTAGCTTCAATCCAGTCAAGAAAACTAGGAACTCTGGTATAAACAGTAGGATACATCGTCGAAGCACATCCTCGAACCCACGATGCAAGACCAACAAGTTTGTTGTCAACCATCAAAGGTCCGCCAGAATCACCCTTAAAATCAAATTTTTGTTAACTATATTGGAAGCGTTGTTCAAGCAAAACGTGATTTGTCACGTTAGATAAATAAGAAAATCTATTTTCATCATGAAATGGTTAACTTACATTGCAAGGACCAGTTTCATGGACAGGATCATAAGCACAAATATGAGTTTCATGAATATTACTTCCCGCATCGGTGTGCACTTGCTTACAATAGCTTTGACTCGCGATAAATACTTCAGTTTTTTGAAGAACAACTGGAGTCTTTCCACCCTCCTGTAATGAAAAAATTTCAATAGATAAATAACAATAATTATTATTTATTATAATTATTCGAAAATAAAATTAAGTATTATTTTAGTCACCTGTAAAGTACCCCAGCCAGATATAACCGCGACTGACTCAGCTGGAATCTCCTGATTTGGAGTTGGTAAGGGAACAAATTTTAAAACTGCGCTTATTTCAAAGCGATCTTTTATTTTTATTAACGCAATATCGTTTTTCCACGAATCTGAAGGATTGTATTTCTCATGGACAGTAATTTCAGTAACAAAATGGGTTGAGTTTGGTTTTTTTAAATTTGTGGTAGCTGCAATGACTTTTATTTGATCTGCAGATTTGCTGTAATTTAAATTTGGTAATTTTAATTTAATTTACATTTCGCCGAAATGAGGCGAAAAAAATTTTTTCATCGTGAATCACTCTCTGATGCTTCGCATCATGAATCATGCAATTGATGATAAAAAAGAATCAATTATGTAAACTTATTAGCTTCTTGAATTTACATTAAATTTTTAGTTACCTTTCAACGCAGTGAGCAGCAGTAATCACATATTTTTCATTTAATACTGATCCACCACAAAAGTGAAAATCAGCAATGAAAATGTATTGAAGCGATACCTATAAAACAGTCAATAGAATTAATTATTAAATTAATTAAATTGAAAACAATTGTGCACGAAGATAAGCTTATACGATTAATTTATGTAATTGAAAAAAATTCTTTCAAAAATCAGTAATAATAATTTTTTTTAATCCGACAAAAATTTCTATCATTCAGAATTTGGGGACTTATTAAAATCAGATAATTATTTCGTTATCAATAATAATTAGAGTAAACATTGAGTTTCGCGGCCCACAATACTTCAATCCATAAAAATAACATTCCGATTTTTTTTTTTACAATCACTGACTTATTTTAAAGTTATCAAAAATAGGACAATCTGAAAATTTTAATTTTAATTTTTTTTTTTTTACAAAAACATTTTTTTTTTTTGAATGAAAAATAAAAAATTTGCATTTTTAAGGTTTTGTTTTTTTCCGCACTATTTATTTATCAAAATAAGTTTTATCAGAAATTTTTAGTTGACATAAAAATTTTGTTTATTTAATCATTTATTTCAACGAATATTCATTTTAAGTATTGTAAATGAGCAGTGAAATAAAATAATTAAAAAAAAAAATGAAAGTTTGAAACGATAATTTTTCGATTTTCTGTGGAAAAAATCCAGAAAACCGAGAAATTAAAAAGTTGCAATAATGGCAGTCAATAATTTAGCAAAAAATTTCAAAAAAGCTTATTAAATATTTGATTAAATTTGAGGAAAATAAAAGTATGTACAGCAAATTTCCTGTATGTAAACTCCAATATATTTTTAAATTACAAAAAAACACTCACTTGATAAGGAATTTCACCCGCTTGAACATCACTTCCGTTGATAATCCGTGCATGAACATTTTGTGGCAGAGTCCCAGCTGGAATAAATTTAGTGTCAAAAACTTAAAAAACTTTTGAAAATCATTTTATAAATTACCATGAGCAAGTTTTCCAACACTTAACAGAAATAGAACCAGTATCATTGTAGTGCGTGCCGATAAAAAAAATCTGGAAAACTGTGGGAATCATTACTTGCTTTCATTTATATACAGTAAAAAGATTTAAGAATGCAGAATCATCACAGATAGAGATTTCGAGATGAAAAAAACCGATTAGATATCTTCAAAATTTTTAAAAATAGGAATGAACTGATTAATCTCGAGATTAATTAACTCCAATCTCCGAATTATAAAAAGTAAAATTTACTTTAATACCCATTGTCTCTTTAATCTTCATATTCAGTGTTATCACTTTTTAATCCACGATAAAATGAGACAATGATTTTTAAAATTTTCAATCCACGTGATTGATGTCATTTATCGACATATAAATGTCAATATTTGTTTATTAAACCCAGTTACATTTATACTTTTTACAACTGAACTTTCGTTGATTTTCCGATGATACATGAATGATTTAATCAACGTTGTCATTCATTTTTGATAATAATTAACCTTTAAATTTGTGGTAAATTTATAGAAGATAAACATTTCGTCTTTTTGATATTTTTTATTTCAAAGAAACTGATTTATATTTAACGGGAAAGAATTGCCAATAATCCAACGTAATGACACTCAGGTCGATACAAACTTGGTCAGCGTCGGCACTAAGTGCCAATAAAGCGGCCGGGTTAGGGAGTCTTTGGATCATGGAATGAAAAACGCGACGGTAGTCAACCCGTGATTGCTTTTGACAATTGGACAGCTGTGTCGTTGCTTTTTCTCAACTAACTTTCACTTTCATCCGAAAGTAAAACCCTCGGGTTCATTTTTTAATATATTCTAAATAAAAATAAAATCATCAAAATAAATTTCGTTCGATATGAGATGCTTGTGTTAAAAAAATAAAAAAGTAGTACAGTGATGACAGTGGAAACTTTGTTAAATTAATCCTGGTCCATTCTATTTAAAAACTTCGATGTATGTGGACATTGTACATCCATATGTATGAATTTAACTTGTCCATTGGTTGAGAAGTTTCCTGTAAAGTTTTCGATCCCTAAACTGAATAATTCACTTCTCGAGAATTACCAACGTAAATGTGTCTAATGATGGCCTGAAATAAACTTGGTCGTGACCCGAGAGTCGTTGGTGGTCATTCTCGACTTTCATTGTCTTCGCTAAACTGATAGTCATTTACTCTTACAGACAAAGTTCTTCATTATAAATGCAAATTCCGATGTTCCTTCAGTTTAGAGAATATCTTTGAATTTAATGTCCTTCCTCGGTCAATCATGCTTGCAGATACTTAAATCATGTTACTTTCGTCAATGCAAAGTTCGATTGTACTTATCTAAGAGTGTCATTTAGAATTATTAAGTTAAGATACGAACCATGTTACTTGGAAGGAGTTTGAACCACAAATAAGTTCTATGAAGTTATTTGTGATACTCATCATCAAAGTGTTTCTGTCTTTTTTTATCACATTTATATTTATTATTATTAATAGATATTTATGTCCTATAGGACCTTATAAGGCCGTGAAGAGGCGGTTTTCTGACAGCGACGATATTTCGATAAGAGCTTAAAGTTTGTAGCAGGAAGGTTCGAAACGGGTGTAATTTGAACGTCCGAGGCGTAGTCGAGGACGGAAATTTACGCTCGTTTTCGAACATTCGCGTCACAAACATTATAGCGAATAAAAAAAAAAGTCGTTGTCAAAATCGCCACTAAACGGCCGAATGAGATACAATATTTTTTGTTATTATCGCTCCATAAGTTTAACTTTTAAGGGATAGGAGGCAAACAATGACATATTTAAATTTTATGAAGTTTCTCAAGGGCAAAAAAACTTAATTTTATATTAATTATCTTTTTGTTAATATTTATTTATCCCGTGGTTGTTATTTTATTAACATTAAGTACGCTTCATAATAAACTGGCAGCAGAGAAATAATTAGCGCCACTCAATAGTAACTGTTTAAAATTTACTCAAAATCATTGATCGGTACACTAAAATGTGACTTTTTTTTTTCAAAATCTCTCTGAATTTCGTCTGGGTGTACTCGAAAAGTTCGTAAAAAAAATAGGGGGTAAAACTTCACGGCCTAGGCCGTGAAAAGAAGACGGTATGGTAGAGTCTTTAGAAAAGAGTCCCTTTACGGACGTCATCAAGCGCTCAAAAGTTGAATTTTTGGAGCGGGTATAACAAAATATAGTTTTTTATAATTGCTCTAACAGAATTATCTGTTGATGGGTATTTAATAGAATTTTTTAAATCTTAATGAATAGTTTGTTAACTTCAAGTGATTTAATAATTATTTGTTGAAAGTTAATACATTATTTGTTTACTGTTATTAATTAATAAATATATGAAATTATAAGTGAAGTATTGAGAATATAAAAAAGTTGAAAAAAAAAAATATTTTTTGTTGATAATTTGATTTTCTATAGAAATGGACCTTAGGAATTTTGTAATATCCCTCATAATTTGAAGACACAGTGGGAAAAATAGAATAATTCTATTTTCAATTAAAAAACTTGATAATTTTCTTAAATTGTAATCTTTATATATATAATTCTTCTGTGAGTGTGTATGTCACTGAACTTCTCTCAAACGACTGGACCAATTTTGATGAAATTTTTTGTGTGTGTTCAAGGGGATCTGGGAATGGTTTAAATTCACAATTTTGTCCGCTGGACAATGTTTTTTTAATTAATTTTTAATTTAGTAGTAGTTGTTGATTTTGGAATGTTTTACATTGGATCCGACAGACGGCGCTACCATCGCAGTGTCAAATTAAAGACGTGTAGACAGGACAACGTCTGTCGGGTCCGCTAGTTTTTATTTAAAATTCATAAAAAATTTTCAAAATGCTTTCTCTAAACAAAATATTCTAGTGATTGATTAAGTTTCTATATAAAGTGCAAGGAAAAGAAATAGAAATATTTATTTATTTTATCATGAATTTTAAATGTAATCCTTTCTTCGCCGAATATTAATTTAGACTTAGCATTAAAATCGAAAAAGATGTAAAAAAATAAGGTAAAGTGGATGTAGAGTTTTGCGTGTAGAGCCTACGTATTTCACTCAAGGTGGTCCCGAGGGTGTAACCCCAAGGGTAGAAGAAAGAGAGATATTACTATGCTTAGACTTCATACCTCTGGATCTGTAAATCACACTAGGTGCTGGCAAGGACAGCCACTTTCCAGAAGTGTCTCTACATCAAGAGCCTGCGGTATAGTAAGCTTGTTCGCGTTTCTGACTGTTTATGTCTTTAGAGTGAATATTTTACAAAGCCGATGATATTTATTTTCTATAAGTGTAACATTAAATCTTAAATCGATATATAATATTATCATAGATCATCAAATTTATAAACTTCCCATGTAGAAAAATATTATATTGCAATATAATCTGAATATAATAATTTGCGCATATAATGGAATATAATCAGATTATATTGTAATATAATTAGATTATATTGCAATATAATGCATTATAATGTAAACTGAAAAGCTTTAAATTCTGGAGTTTAGATAATTTTGCTGTAAATAATCTAAATTTTATTAAGAATAATTATTAATACACTTAATTACTGCATAACATTTTTATTCAATTTAACTTACAGGTCAATAAATATTTACAATACGTTTACACACACACACACACACACACACACACACACACACACACACACACACACACACACACACACACACACACACACACACACACACACACACACACACACACACACACACACACACACACACACACACACACACACACACACACACACACACACACACACACACACACACACACACACACACACACACGCGCGCGCGCGCGCACACGGACATCATCGCGAAAACATTCAGGGAAGCTTCCTAGGACCTCAAAACGTCAAGATCTGATGAGAACTCGATTTTCGAAAAACAGGGTGAAACCAATAACTTTCCGATTTTTGAACATTTTCAATTTTCTTTGCGGAAAGTTAAAAAAATTTTTTTTTCCTATGACAGAACTTTAGTATATGATAAAAGAAAAATTCTCACCAAAATTTTTCCAAATTCAAAACAGTTGATTTCAACTATCGGTCGATTTGAAATGGAATGGTCTAGATATTTCAATAAAAAAAAGGCTTAATAGGACTTTTGAAGTCCCAAAATAAGCTTATTTATAACAAAATAATAGTTTGAGGAATTTATTCAATCATATCGCGTAACAGATGCTATGAGGGCTTACACAAAAAAAGTTCTTTTTGGAAATCAACTTATTTTTGTCCAAAAAGTCCAAAAAAATGTTTAATTGAGGAATTTTTTTTTTGCATGTCTGGATATTTTATGAAAAAGTACGTTGGTTGATAAAAAAATTATTCTTTCGAGAATCAACTTTTTTTTTCAATGAAACGTGCAGAAATGCAGAGCAAAATTTACTCCCCAAATTAAGAATTTTTTTTGGACAGAAAAAAATATTAAATTTTCAAAATACAGCGCAGTAGCCATTCGGATCCGGTCCTTGATTATCAAAGCATTGGACCGGGTTCGAGCCTAAAAAAAAAATAAAACGAGTCTAACTACAAAAGTTTACTCCCTACCGTAGTCGCTCATGACCTTAGTATAGTTTATGTGACTTTAAACAAATAAAAAAAAATTTTTAATTTTTGTTTTCTTCATTTTTATTTTATTTAAATTTAATTTGATGGTGCAATTTTTACACTAAAATTTTTTTCAGTGTAGTCTCCCATGCCCTCAGTCAAAAATATATCGATATTTTACGTAAATAAATTTTTCATAAAATAACCATAAGTCACGATGAATTACCTATCGACTTTAAAGGTTTGAAAATCACATCTTTGTGGCAATATATCAGAGTGGCTAGTACGATTTACATTTCTCACCTAAGCCAGCTTTGCATGAACACCGAACAGATAAAATTTTTTTACTTTTTGCGAGTGATCTGTTGATCTCATACACTCATTTTTATTTTTATATAAAGTTTTTAAGAAATCTTACACATTAAATTGATAATGATTTGTTTTTTATCATACTTATGAAAAATTTTTGTCTTGAAATTATGCACTTTAATTTTAGGGCTGAGGTGTGCATTTTAGAATTTTTATCTTGAGATTTCACAAAAGGGCCACATTAAAATTATAAAAAGTTGGAAAAAAAAAAAAATAATAATTTTTGATGGAGAAATTAACACGATGTTCACGCTTGGGCTATATGTTATTTGCACGGAGTTGGTACTGACATTTGGTCCTTTAATTACTGTCATTTAATCACCGTATCACGTTACGCTACCAACAGTCCAATAATATTTTAATGCTACATATTACTTTATTCACATCTATAAATCGTTACTGCTGCTTTATGAATAACTAATTAACTAGCTTTTACAAAATCAAAATGCATTAAAATTGAAAAAGAAAAATTTATCATAAATCATGAACAAAATAAAAATTATTTTTCGTATAAAATCGAATTTTACTGTCAGATCGATTTTTTAATTAATAAAGTATCTTTTTGGGTTCAAAACATTCGTTGAATGCTGCAAGCCACACTAAAACCTGGTGTTTTGTTTAAAAGATATCGCGATTCATAAATTTCAAGATATTTTTCATGAGTATTTTTTCAAAATAACTTTTAAATTGATTTTTTGTACAGAAACTTTTCTTTGTAATTGAGAAACTGTGTCGAATGTTCCAATCCGCATTCAAATTGGTTCTAACCTGCCTTGTAAAAAATCTACGTTACAAATTGGCACTCAACGTGAAGCCACGCGTTGGTCAGAGAAAGGTAAGTATATTGAGTGGATTTTGTGTGAAAATTTAAAAGATTTGCGAGTTCGGTTGCTTTTCGTCTGGTGAGATTGTCAGGAAAGTGTGACAGGACTCAGTTGCAGATCGCACGAGGAAGCTTGCTTTCGAGAGAAGTCACCCGATTGCTTTAGAAACGTATATGATTTTTGAGTACAAACATAATAATATGAGTACGATTTGCCACTTTACGGCCGGAGGGCACAAAAAAGTAACTAGATTGAAGAGAAAAAATTGATAAATAATTGTTTTGGCTCAAGAATTTTTTTCTCAAATCAAGTTAATTTTTTGTCTTGTTATTTTTTCATTCTCACAAAGTATAAAGCCTGATAAGCACGAATATTACCAAAACAGGCTATATATGGCCATTTCAGAAAATTTTTCTATTGATCTTCATGATTAATAGTGAACGAAACTGGTATAAAGCAGTAAATTTAACAAAATATATCGCTGGTAACTAGAAGAAATCTTTTTAGTTGTCTGTGGAGTTCGTTTCCGATTGTTTACTTCTATTCACATTTCAGTTAAAATTCATTAGTTAGGTATTTGTACTGTGTATTCAATCGTTTATCGCCTCTCGCTATCATCAGCAGTGTGCACCCTATACCTACGCTTGATTTATTTTGTCTATTCGGCGAGAATGCTTTTGTTTTCATTGCAAAGGGAGCTACGTGTTACGAGTATTGTTTCATTTGGTAAAGAACTGTTAATTATGTGAATGTGCATACCCCTGTTGCACTCTTGTTGTCAACCCATAATTAAATTATTTGTTTGATCTTGATTAATCTTCAAAATCAATACAAATAAAAATTTATAAAAATCAAAATCTTTATTTGTTTGACAGAAAAAAAATTATATCAACGATGATGAAATCTGTTGTTATGTTTTTATTAAATGAAAGAAGTTTTTTTTACATTTGATAGAATTAGAAAAAAAAAGTTATAAATATTCGAGAGATGTTCTTGGTTTGATGATTGACTCACTGTAAATGTAATTAAAATGAGGGAAATTAGTTTTTCTTTGGCGAAGATTAGAGTATACCAAACGCCACGGACGTGACCCGGCTTCTTGAATCGAGCACGGAATTTTAAATGACCAAGAAATAAAAAGTATGACTAGACGGCTGGTTGGTTCTTTTCTGGTTCATTTTAGTCCAGTGTCTTAATTTTTCCCTTGAGCTAAGTTCAAGATTAACCTTAGTCGCGACATATTTGAATTACAAAATGTATACACTCACAACTAAGATTTTTGTCTTGTTCATTGTATATATTCTTACCAAGAAGTAGATTTTCAACCCCTTCTTCGAATCTCTTCCACGATGAATATTCCCGAGATCGTGAATATATTTTTGATCACTTCTTTACGAAAGCCTTGAATTAAATATTGTAATCTTGATAAAAAAGAATGAAATTATTTCCGTCAAAGTTGAAGGACAAGAAGTAAATTGAATTAAATTTTTGTCTTTCACTCAATTCAACTTTTTATGAATTTCATGTTTTTATAGTTCGTGTCATGGACTATTCATGCATTGCAAGTCAATACGGTTTTATAACTTTGGCTTGATTTTTATTTCCTTCATTGTAAAACATGTATATGTGATTCCTTATTTTCCTTTGTGATGACATGAAGTTTTAAGCAAACTTTTTAGGATATTAAATTTTTCAGAAGTTAGAGTCTTAAGACCTTAAAAGTCGCGTACAATACTTGTCCAATGTTATTTGGATTTATAACTGGAGTAGTTCAGTTGATCAAATGTTTTTCGATAATTTAAAATGGCTGACTAACTTAATTTAACAGTTTTGCACAGTTCAATCATTGAATATATTCTTCTTTCACGCAATAAACCCGTATAGGATAAATTCATTTAGTTTGATCTCTATTAGTGTGAAAGAAGGCTGATAAATAAATTTAAATTACTCAGAATTTTCTAATTTAGATAGAATTTCTAATTAAATTAATTGAAAATGAACAAAATCATAAATAAAAGATAGATTTAGATTTTAACACAAATCAAAAAATATTTACCAATAAAAAATTATAAACATCACATGGTTTTTGTTATTTTTTATTATAGTAAAAATAATAAAATATAAGTTAATTTGGATCATTTTAACATATAGTTATTCAACTCGTTGTGAATTATTCTTGGAATTAGTTTAAAATTTCATTAATGAGACAAAGTATCCACAAATACTGTGAAGTATCTACGAAGTCCAACAGAGGCCATCTGAGCGTAAAATATTTTCGTTTTAAAAAAGTTAAGTCAGATGTTGATCAGGTGTTGATATTAGTCGTTTTCATATATAATATAATTTCTACTACTATGGAATGACTATAAAATATTACTTACAATTTCATCATATACTTTACAAACTAAATTAGAATCAGAAAACAATTATTTTTGATTATCCCGTGTAAAAAAAATTGTCTTAAAATTGTCGTTTGTTTAAGATCTTAAAATAGTTTTGAAAAAATCTCAAAATAGTCTCAAAAAAATCTTAGAATAGTCTTAAAAAAATTTTTTCGAGACAATTTTAAGATGAAGATTTTTCAACAATTTTAAATTCAATTTAAAAAGAGCGTACTCAAAAATGTAGCGGTTAGAAAGACGTAAAGTCGTCTAAAAATTAATTTTCATCACAAATTCGAGAACCAAATTTCAAAAATCTCCTCAGAATTTTTTTTTGGCGTCTTAAAAAAGTCTTAACATAGTCTTGGTTTGTGTCACGTTTAAGATCTTAAACAAACGACAATTTTAAGACGATTTTTTTTTACACGGGATGTGATAGTGAATTTTACTTTGCACCTTAACTTTCATCGTTGTCTGAAAATATTTATTAAATCATTCAAGTTTCTTGTCATTTTGACTCAACTGTATGAAATCATTGTCCGTATCGAGTCGAGCATATGTACACATGATTAAAAACGAGCATTTTGTTAATTTTTCTATAACTTCAACGATCATTTTATAGAATTGTGCTTTTGAAGTTACATAAGTTAATTTTTTTCTATTCCCTTTAACTGTATCTCACATTTTAAATACAATACATTGTACTTGAAAAATCAATAAGCAGAGCAGTAAATGTGAAAAATTGTTAATCACAGCACCCATATTCTTGCCATAGTCAGAATTTATGAGGACTGCGTGTGCCAAACCTCTTGTATTTTTCATCAATTGTTCAAATTCCATAGCACATCATATTTATGTGAGAAAAATGTAATCTAACGCGAAAAGTATATAGTCTGCTCACGCATTTTGTACATTTATCGAGACGAAATAAAGCAGTACATCAGTGAGAGTAAAAAAGTACTATACAATTATGTGAATCGGCTTTCATGCGTCATCGCATTGTTCCCCTTCAATGTTGATGCAGACGCGACCATTAGCTAATCCCATCCATTATACACTCAAAATTTTTCTCTTTGAAAAATCGTATTAAAGCAATTTCAAGGAAAAGAAAAAAAACTGGTACTTAGTGCAAGGGTGAATAGATAAGATGAGAATGTGGATTTCCGTGTGGGGATGGACGATATATATGATGAATTTATTGAATTTTTAATGGTCGTTCATTCTTTTATTTATCTACCAGCAATATAGTCTTATCAAATTACTTTTACAATTTGATTCGAAATTGTAATTTTTTCAAATAGAATTAGCTGTTAGTATCGATTAGATCATCACAATGGGATCAAGAGGCGGGAGGGGTGAAGTGACAGCTGACATATCGCACGTATCAAGTTACTCTATTTGGTCAAGCAAATCGAGGTGATACATCTTCGTGAACCGTGAAACTTGATGCTTCTTTGCCAGTTAATCTTTCTTGTCATCAATTAATAGAATTTTATTTAATTTGAAAAATTACAATCATCAATTTAAAAAAAAAATTTTTTGATTATAGTTATGGATATAAGAAAGATTATAAAGAGATAATTTAATTATTGCTACGTTATTCATTAATCAACTTTGTTATGTATAAAAAAAAAAAAAAGCATTAGACATTAGAATTTTATTAGACTACACTTATTTTCTTCATAACTTTTGAATAATGTGGTAAATTTTTACATGCGTATCTTTTATATTATATGCTTCGGATCAAATGTCTGATTTCATGTAGCTTACAATTAAAAAACGGGCGTATGTTATAGAATAAATTATACTATTCTAATAAAATTCTTCAATTACTTCACTGTTGCTATTAATTATTATCTGAACTTCTTTGTCACGTAAGCCTAATTATTTTGAAACACCACGCGCTCTAATCCGATCCCAAGACAATAGGCCTGCTTACCCTACGTCAGAGAACTCGCCGTTTATCGCAAATGTGCAGTATATTGGTTTAGTGATTATGATTAAGGATCTGTTGAGGCGAACAATAAGAGTTTGTGATTAAAACATGTTACTATTTAGATTACTTTTTCATAAAATTGGGTATTGAGGCCTAATTTAGAGATGTTGGTAATGAACAAAAACTATCCATAAACTTTAATGTAAATTATTAATTTTACGGACATTTTCTCTTAAATATTGTCATAAAATAATCTAGGATTTTCACATATTTACTTAAATAATCAAATTATATTTTATATATTTGGTATTTGAGATGATTAATCATGACAATTTTAAAATAATATTTTATTATCGGTTTTAAATATTGAAGGCATTGAAATTATAGTATCAACAACTTAATTATGTTAAATTACGCTGAAATGATGACTAAAATAAACTAACACCTAATTGTTACAATTTTTCAAAGTGCTTAATTTTATTTTCGTTTTTGGTAAAAGTAAACTTTTTTTCGTTTTATTTTTAAGAAAATTTACTTGAATAATAATGAACATGAAAACCTTATGATTAAGTTGAAGATTTTTTATTTTATCGCAAATATTCCTAAGCTAGACATTTTTGACCGCAGGTACTTGATTTATTGCTTAGAACTTTCATTATTTTTTAAATCTTGTAAAATTAAACCGGCACACCCCCAAAATTTTTGATTAATCTCAAAAATTGCCAAAATGGTAAAAAATGGCAAAAAAATGCAGTTATGCAAGCGAAAAAATTTTTTTGTGTGTCGTTATTATTGTCTTCATCATATAATCATTTCAGTAAAAATTTTAATTTTTCATTTAAATTAATCTCAGAAATTTCGACGGAAATCTGCTTTTAAAAAATGTATACGCCATGTCTCTCATTTTCTTTTCTTCTACTTCTTCTTCTTCTTACCACAATTTTTTCTACCGTTGAAAAATAAAACCGTCTGATTGGCTTATTAAAATTCAATCGAAAGTATTTATGAAGGTCGGGTGTAATATCGTGTCTAATTTAGTATACGATGGAATTAAAATATTTATCAAAACATTTATATTAATTCAGAAGGAAAAACCCCGTCCCATTGAGACAACCAACACCTGTGTCTTAATTAAAGTCGGTTTGACTTCTAGAGGAAGCTGGTCGTATTCTGTACCCTTCGAGAGTCCGTCTGTATAGGTTGTTTCCCATGGGTGCAATTTGCTCGCCTTCTTCTTCTTCTTCTTCTGTTGAATACCACACTGCAACTTATGAACCTAAACCTTTGACGGTTGCTTGGTAGCTTCGATTTTAAAAGGGAGAGCTTTATAAATTGTTACTTTCATCACTTTGACAGAAGCCGGCCAAAATTTACTTTATGACGGTGACATTAATTGAATCATTTTTCATTTGTGCAAGATCTAGATACAACTGCTGATATAATCTGGTACCTTGCAATCTAAATTTAACTTCATTTTTCAAATTACAGCAATTACTCATTCGTAATTAATATTTGAAAGGACGGAATAGATGAGAAGTTTAAAGATGTCAAGTTAATGAAATTCATTTATTCTTTCTTTGTTCTTCAATTCCTACAATTTTCTTCAGAATTAATCTTGTTGAACGATAATTATTAGCTTTATGAAGTTAATTATTAATTGTAAAGTTCCATTATCTCACATTGAAAAAAAAAAAAAGTAAGGTACCCCCGGGTAATAAGGCCTAAGTGATAGAAATGCTATTTAGAATAACCGCTTCCGCTAAAGACTTTTTTAGTAAAAGCGTCTAGCATAGAAATGTTGCTACAAGTTTATAGAGTCCCAATACAACGTTCCATGTCTTCTATATTTCATCATCCGTCATATGCTAAAGTAGCACAAAAGAATTTCTAAAAAACGATTTGAGTAAATGGTAAACATTTTTTATAATTTTATATTTAATAATTTAAAATCATTGTTCTAATTTTTATCAATCAGGGTATTCACAAGGTTTTTGAAAAAATTTAATTTTCTGTTTGTTTATGGTGAACATTACCATTACTCCATTATATTTTATGGCTAATGTATTAATGTAAAAACTAATGATACATTGCAATGATTAAATGCAATATTTTCGATTTTTTTCAAAATCTCCCTTAGCTAGGCCTTATTACCCGCTGGTACCTTATTTTTCGTATAACCTGCATTGAAAATGCGAGTTTTAATGTCTGTTGTGTGAATGATGGAATTGACAATAAATAAATTTAAAAGATCCAAAAATGCACGCCTAAAAAATAATTTCAATGATTACTTTTCAGAGCTGTTACAAAAAAGTTCAGGCCGATCGATGAAAAGTGCGATAAACGGCTTTTTCGATAGAATTTTCTTCTTGCCTTGCATTAGTGAATTGACTTTAAATTGAATCGGTTCATTGATAAATTTTTTCCACTATGCACTTTAACTCATTTTGTTAAAGCACTGAGTAATATAATGACTTCACTTAGAAGTAAATCGCTAAGAAATTTAAAGTTATCTATAAAGCACTTCTGTTCTACGATTGAGAATTGAGGTGCGCAAATTCAAGTAAACATTGATTATTTTCTACTATATCCGTTCTTTTCATAATCCAAAGTAGAAAGTGAAAGTAAAACATAAAAAATAAACACAGACTTTCCTATCTTTTATTTAGAGTAGACTCTAGTATATTTACATCCGTAAAAAATAGTATTGATATTTCCGACAAAACGTCCAGTTCAAAAGTAAGACGGATAAAAGTTCTTTAGTCTTTGATTCATCTAATATTTAGTTGAAAAATATTTGTATTTTTCTCTCTCAAAGGATGTTGAATATGCAAAAAAATAAAAGTAGAAGTCTTCGGTATAATATTCTCTTCAGAATTTCACTCTTACTTCGAGTTATGTAGATCGATTTTATAAGTTTAAAATGTAATTAAAAATAGTTTATTGGAAAATATTTTTAACTTTCCGCAAAAAAATGATTGAAAATCAAAAAACGTGAAAAGTTGTTAATTTCACTCAGATTTCTGAAAATCACGCTTAGGTATATTTTTAAATGTTTTGAGCACAAAGAATTCCAACTGAGTTTGAAGTCTAAGGGATGGCTTGCAAAGTCAACGTTTTCCGAATTTTTTATTTTTTTTTATAAATGAAGAATCTTTTTCTTAAACTACCTTAGTAGAAATGAAATCGAGTTTTTGGCTAGTAACTAGCCAGTTTAACTAGACTTGCCAGTTACTAGTCTAAATCGAGTGAAAACTTGATTATTGTTAGTTTTGATCAATAGTGTTTTTTATTAATAAAGACTTAGATTGTATAGACTGATAATAATTAAGAAGACGAGTTTCAAGACAAAACATTTTTAGATCATGACAACTAGTTTTCTTTGAAATAATTTTGTTCTCCAATCAACAATATTTCTCTCGGATAAAGTAATTTTTTTTAACATAAATCATAATAAGTTCAATCGGATTGTATTCGAATTCAGTAGAACTTTTTCAAAGAGTGGCTTAATTACGGCAATCAGATCAGTTAATAAATCTCAAAAACGGATTATACGAACATCAAAGTGCAAGAAAAAAAATGATTGATGAATTTAGTAATTTCGGTAAAAGCTGTACTGAAACAACGGAGCAGTAAAAAATTGAGCTAATCTTGTCTCTTAAATCGCTTCTATCCCAAGTTTCATCCATATAGATGGCATAAATAGGGTGTGCTATAATATAACAACGTTTCAGGCGTCGTTCAACCATCAGTCGAAAAGTAGCAAGAAATTGAAGACGCTATTAGACTCCGGGTGTTGGATGTCTAATTCTCTTCCTCACATCTATTTGATTTATTTATTTATTTATATTTTATCCACTACACTTGTACCCTTAATTTATAAAAAAAAACTTGCAATACATGCTTTGAAAAAAAAATTTCTTCGATGGAATATTGATGTTAATAACTTCTAAATCAATAAACTTAAGTTGTACAGTTCGTAATTGTAAGTATTCATTAGATTAAAAACTGCCTTAGTCTTAAAGATACTATAATTACTCAACCTTGCTCTACTTTTGTATTAAATATCTATATTTTATTTGTAAACTTTTAATTATACCGCAATAATTGAGTTTTGAGTTTAATTAAGCTATTATAATTGAACAAACTTTTTCTTCTATGATAGATGATAAGAAAGTTTCAAAATTTTTGCACTCATTATTAAAATGTTGCATAAGTATATAGTTAGTTGAAAGGACCAAGTAGTGTCTAATTAGATTCTTCAAAAAAAAAAAAAAAAAAAAAATAAAACTCTTTGCATACTTAGTTAATGTCAGTCTCTTATATCTTATACTACCCAAGAATCCTCAATGAAAATATATTGCATGCCAAATAACGTACAAGTGCAATCAATTTTTTGTTACTTTTCCAGACTAGTTTTTTTTTTTTTTTGTTGCTCGATCCACTTTTTCTCTCTTTTACAACTGTATGTCTTGCGTGTTTACTCGCTGGAATTGCTCGGAGCTTTTTTATCATTCCTCGTATTTTTCATCTTGAAGCTTGAGTTTTTCACTTTAAGTCTAGAAAATCAGTAACTTATAATCGTTATCACTTTAATATTGAGTAACGTTGATAGAGCCCAACATTTTTAGTTTTAAACTGTTTCTAAATTTTTCCAAATTCGTATTTTTATTATGGCAAAAAATATTGTTAATAATTCTTAATATTTTACAATAATTCAAAAGCTAAAAGTCCTTTTCGATGATAGTAAATACTCTTTGATAAAAAATTTCAAATTTTTCTTTCTTTAAATCCAGCCTTTACCATTCAATCCAAGAAATATTATTCGACAAAAATTGTATGGACGTTTCGTTGATTGAAATTACTTACAATAAATCTCTAATAAATCAATGAATTGATTGCATAGTTCGCAACGTATCAAAACCATTTACTAACAACTTATGGTTGTGAAAGTATTAAAAATTCAAAAACAATTGAGAGAAAAGATGATCTCATCAATTCAAATTTAAAATGTGCAGCTTGACTTGTATCCATCAATCTACCTCTTTATCTATCTAACGGAATCTTTCGACGTAACTTTTATCGACTTTAGAACGATTGATTGATCTTGAACTTTGCGAAATCATTAACGACCGATGACAATACAATAATTTGATAACTTTATCCAATTATCCTAGTTAGGATAATTTGATAATTTTATCCAATTATCCTGGTTAAGATTCTCAGGATAGCAAAGAATAATTAATTTAACAGGTTAAATTTACATCAATCATAAAATAACAGTGAACATTGTTTTTCGTTTAATTACATAAAATATTACAATCTAGCTTCTAGTTTTCAAATACCCTTAAAATTTTTAAAATTAAGTACAGAAATGAATTTCGAATGAAATCAAAATAAGAATATAGTCATCAAATACAGTAAAATGAACTGTTTGGTTAATCACTTTATTCTTATTTCAAACTTATTTTCTGTTTTCAATTTTGGTTAGCTGTTAAACCACATTTTTAACTTTTAAAAACTATAATTCATTGATCAATGTCAAACAGCACCTTGTCTATTTTTATGCGTGACTACAACTTGCTTCATGAAGATGTCGCTTAAACGGTTCGACCATTTCTACACAACCGTACTCAGCAAATTTGCATTTCTCTCTCCGATAGTTGCATTTTTTTTCATGAGTCAGCTTTCTGCAGTACCGTGGTTCAACTTGACACCCATAAACAACCCACCGACAGGGAACATGTGAATCAGGATCAACTTCAGGTTCAGCGCAGCTTACATTGCACGCAGGAAAATCTTCATCGTCATCTTCGTTATGATACTTCCGATAGTTGCATTTCATTTGATGCATATTCTTCCTGCGTCTCGGCATCTTCACCATGCAACCGTACCGATTGAACTTGCACTCAACCATTTCTTCAGGATCACCATCTTCGAAATGAAAGGAATCAAAGTCGCGCTGGATGTCATCCAGCGCATCCAGTCGATCTTTGTATATACACAAGTTTTCATGCACTTGCTTTCGCCATTCTGGCAATCTTACGTTGCAGCCGACAACGCTGTATCTACAGCTTTCCAACTCACCCTCTTCTGTATTTAGGTCAGTCGGAAGATGTTCTTCTTCTAGAAACGGACGAAATTGGCATCTTGATTCATGTAAATCTCTAAGGTGCTCGGGAATATTGGCGTAGCAGCCCAGATATGAATATTGACAAGGAAGAAGTTCTTGGTCTTCCGTTGGAGGTGGAGGGCTCCAATGATGACGTTCGTTATCGATAAATGGTGCAGATGGTCTCGGGCTGTAAATTATTTATTAACAGAGTAGGTTATTTTCGTCACACAAGTTATAGGTTATGAGTTTTATTATGTTATTTTGCAGAAGCTTACATACTTGGGAGGATATGCTGGATAAGGATGTGGCATGTAGTGCATAGCTGGTGGCATGTGAAATTCATGGGTGAATTCTTGAGATGACGCGTCAATATTCAGTTCTGATCGACATGTTGGGCAACTGTAGTAATAGGGCTTACACCGGTGACAAACAATGTGTCCGTTTGTGCACGAGTATTTGGATGAACTGCTTATCTCCATCATGCAAATAGGGCACACACCTTCGCTCTTGAATTTGTCATGAAGACTCGGGTACAGGTTCTCCATCATCTACAAAAATTTTTTAATTTTTAAATATAATGAATTCTTTGACTTTAAAGATTTTCATTTTTTAAGTAAATTTTCATCAAAAGCTCCATAGAAAAAAAATTTTGGATCCAGTATGAATTATATCATTCTAATTTTCTGGGAAAATTGTGAGAAGACAACAATAAGCCGAATTTCTTTACACGGAAAAAAATTTTCTTTAAAAATCACAGTAATCGTGGGACATTCGGCAATTCTTGATATAATTACAATTCTTTCAATAATTATTCACAAGTCAAATGTAAAAAATACAGAAAAGTACCATTAATTTTTACTAATTAATTAGATTAAAAGTTATTTTCTCTCATTTAATCTTGAAAATTACAGTAAAATTAAAAGATTTTACTGAAACTACTATAAAATTTACCAGGTCTCCGGTGAAAAAAAAAAAATTCACTGACGTTGAGGTGGAGCTGTAATCGCTCTAGACTTCTTAGCTGTCTACAAAACTTCACATGTCAGTGATCAGTTGACGCTGAATTACAGTTAATTCTACCAAGCGTATACAATTTTTATTTCAATAAAATTTTATGCAATTAGTTAATTATTAATTGTAAAGACGTACTTGAATGACATTCGTAATTATTTATTAATATTTGCTATAATTCTATGTATACAGATTGTAAAGTGAAATAAACTAGAAAAATGCAAATTCCAAATTATACTAACGTTTAGTTTGATTATTCACAATCTTTGAATAGTCAATCTAAATTCACCAAAAGTATTTTTCTGTAATCATTCAAAATTTTATTTACATATTTTCTATTTTAAATAAGTGTTGATACGAAATTATCTATTTTAACCCAAAAATTTAATTAGATATGTCGTCTCATTAGTTTTGCTTATAAACTTTCATAAAATTTGCAATCTTCTTTGAATATTATAATAATTTTACGTGCAATCCATAATAAAATCATATTTGTTTCAAAATCTAAAATTCATGATGAATCAAAATACAATTGTATACACGATCATGATTCATAATCGTACTGAATTTAATTATGATTCACTGTAATTTCAGAGTAATTTGTTTAAATCCGTATACTTTCATTATTAATATTATTTGAATTATTCACGTGCAAAAATTGAAAGAATAATTTTCAAGATTACTAAGTTAAACATAGCATAGAATATTATAAATTGTACATATTAAGATTTTCTTAATACAACCATGAAGTTTAAAACTGACAACTTTTTGAGAGAGGTAGAAAAGTGTTTACTAAAAATTAATGGTTGCTTGAAAATAATATTTATCAATTACAATTAAAACAATTAATCGGATTGTATTAACTTTTATTCTATTTTTTATTTTGCGAATTGGATTATTCAGGTGATTATCGCGCTCACACGATTCTTATCAATGATTAATTGACATCAGACATTGAAGATGTAAATTAATATTAAAGAAAATTTTTTCTTTCTTTCTCGCAATTTTATTTTTCATAGAAATGTTTAAAATAATAAACTTTGAAATAAACTTCCAATTTAAAAATCTTTGATTTAATTTTTATAGAAATTATAACCTTTTGCTTCACCGAAATATTAGTAATCCGTCAATTGTATAATTTCTAGTTTTCAACTGTAAAAATGAGTTCTATATTTTGTTTTAAAAAAATATTTCAACTCTTACCGCTATTTGTTCGTTCCAAGAAGAATAATACTGCTAATAAAACACTTTGAATATTCCTGTCGCGTGAGAAAACTCCACGTCTCTGTTCACTTGCCGTATGTCAAAGTCGAAGTACTCGCCAAAATCATATCTGTAAAGACTGATAACACGACTTTATCTGATAAAACTGTTGATCGTGACGTGGATTGTTTACACAGCTGATGGTAAATACATCATATAGTATTTCTGTGTGTTGAGGCATCAGAGTAGTCTGGCTACAAAAAATTTTTATATTCATTGATATGCGTCATCCGTATAATATTGGACGAATTTTTATTCCATGATTCTATGGACTAAGCATTGATTTATTCTTTCAATACTGGTAAACAAAAATAACATCCAGGTATTACTTTGTTTTTCTATTTTTTGTTTGTCGTATTCAAAATATTTTCGTATTCTAAATCCGTGGTTTTAAATTTACAATTAGCTATCAAACAAAAATTAGAAAATTTTTATTTAGATTTTAAAGCGAGCCAAATAAAAGATGCCGATGTTTCACAGACCCTGATAATTTTCATCAAAATAAAACGTATTGGTTCAATATGTAGTTTTATGTTTCTTGACATCGATATGAACTATTTGGTTTCAGTACAGCAGTGCAGGAATAATAATATAATACGGACAAGAGCGTACTCGAATGAAAGCGAAGACAAGGTATGTCACAAGAAAATTCGACCCGAGGGTGCACGGGTGTACAAGTGAAACCAAACGCCCAAGTGATACTCTCAGTATAATGTCTAGTGATGACCCTCCGAGTGTTTCAATCCCTTTGGAAATGTCACATCAAAGATACCCGAGTGTGTCTCATCGGTACATTGGCATAATGTTGGTTGACAATAAGTTGCTTATTCAAATTCGGTCCGAAATTTAATTTTTGAATTATCAAATGCATCAAATTCAAAACATACCAACTCACTTTGGTGCTTTTTTAAAATTAGCTTTTGACTCGGTTGTTTCACAAGAAAACTTAGGGGGTCTTGCATTTTCTTATCTGTTGTAAAATAAATATAGGTAATTCGAATAAATGAATCATCGATGATTGAGAATTCCAATAATACTAACTTTATTTTTGTCAAGATTTTATCTACATGTAAACACCACTTGGTAATTGATATCTTGATTGCATATAAATATATGAAGTTACTGTTAATACTGCTATCTTGTTTTATTTACGGATGACTCAAAAGTATTATTTGATTGATAAAAAATTGAATAAAATATTAATTATCAAAAAATCAATGAATACAGTGTTTACTTCCAAAATTTCAAGTCGATTGATTTCACCATTTTTGACACATTGATTTCTAAATATGCTTCTTATACACGTAAGTAGGTGTAAGAAGCTGATTAAGTTAGATATATCTATATGTGTTTTCAAAAATGTAATAAAAAATATACGCGATGCAATGGATAGAAAATATTTAAGGAGTATTTAAGCTCAATTTTTCCGATAATCTGGGATTAAAAAATTTTTGGTGTATATTTTCAAGTGGGGTCATCATTTTAATTTTTTTGAACGAAATTTCTATTTAATTTTGTTGATATATTTTATTTTTTTTTTTGAAAAATATATAAAAAAATCAACAATTATAAAAAAAATTCATTATCACAATTTTTACAAATTTTCAAAAAAATTTATAAATTTACAAATTAAAAAAGAAAAAAGTTGAAAATCACAATTTTCGAAAAAATTGTATAATCCAAGATTTTACTGAGCATAATTCAAATTATACGGGATATTTTTTCGGATTATATCGAGTGTAATCTTACGCGGGATAACCAGAAAAATTACTTGGTCAAATCGGAGATTATACATTGAGTATAATACAAAAATAATTTAGTATAATCTGGATTATATTTGATATTATCTGAATTTTTTTTTTTCACCACAGATTTCACTGAGTATAATATGAGAGGATATGCAGTGTCATTTTGTACTTTCCGTGTAGCGATCAAAAATTTTTCTCTAACTAATTTTACTTACCACATTAGGTATTTAAACTTATAGCGATCATATATTAAAAACCATTATATAATAATTATAAATATAAATTTTTTCAAGTGAACTCCGAAAATTAAATTGTAAAATATATTCTCACTTAACACAATTAACTTATAAGAAATATTACATTTTGTAAGTTAGTAGATTTGTATTAAAATTTTTTTTTTTAATTGAAAAATAATAAATTTTTCTATCAAATTATCGTGTTATTGAAACTCAAACGTCCTATTGTTTTTTTTTATCTGTTTTGATGTTTTTTTTGTTTTTAATTTATACAATAACTTATGAGGAAGGTATATTTGTGTTGTACTAAAAAATGTCACAATACCGAAAAAAAAAAAATCATTTTTTTATTTTATGTTTTGTATTGGGACAGCCGCTTTATTGTAATAGTGATGTCCATATCGATATTAAAAATTACAATACAAGCATCCTTGACGCTATTATAAAATTATATCCATATCCAAATTATAATTTACCGTGCGATCAGCTTGAAAAAAAATTATACTAACCTGAGCAGCTTTTTACACCAATATTAAAAGTATTAAATTCAATTTTTTTTTTTTTTTAATGAATCATAATATGTTATTTATAGGTCAACTATGAAACATTGCTTAAAACCTTATCTAAATATTTTTTTGAAATTATATATCAAATCTAAAATATTGTCTCTTTTTAAAAGATTATGAGATTAAAAAAAATGATGTTTTAGAGAAAATTGTCACAAACAGAATTACATTAAAAATTTATAGAAAAGTAGGTCATACCACTTTACCACTTTGCATCCTACTTAGTAGAGCAATGAGGTTTCATAACCCTTATATTATTATAAAACAATATTTTCACTACTTTTGTTTATTGAATGAAAAATATGATATGATTAATAAAATTTTATCAAGTACAAGTACTTTTCAATTTTATCAAGCAGAAGTACTTCAGCTTATAAATTACTTAAAATATTATTTTTTCTTATCGGCAAGTTAATGGAAAAGGTCGTTAAAATTATAAAGAATATTATTTCAAAATGTATTTGTTTTGTATTATAAATTATAATCCTGTTATTAGGATTACGACTGAACTTTTCGACCATAAATATTATTAATTACAGAAAATCTGCATAAAATATGAGACTTTAAACTTCGAAGTTGTTTCTATTCACCCCGTTGATGGTGTCTACAATAAATTCACGTAAAGTGAAAGTTAATAAACTTTGACACACTTTATTTTTGCAGTTAACCAACCGTGTGTCTCATGAATAAATTTAAAAGCGAACTTTTCCTTGGAAGATGCTGATGAGCACTCAGTCTAACACTTTTAAGGTTACTGTAATCTTGTAGCTTAATAACGGAGACGTGAATACTTTTCACTCGATATAAGACCTCAGTGTGCGCAGCTAGATCATATGATATTATTTGCAATGATTTTTTTATTTCAAAAATCTTCAAAAATTCAACTTGATCAATGTTATAAGCCAAAATTTCTTGTTTTGCATTCATTGAGAAAAACTTATTTATTTCAAGAAAAAAATTCCTGTGCCGAGAAAATTAGTTTAAAGAGTTTTACTATCTTAAAAGAAGAAAAAAAATTCGTAAATTAAGTAAATATACTTAAACTAAAAAATTTACTCAGTTTAAGATTTGTAAATTTTTTATTTAAATCAAGACGCTGAAGCTCTTTAAATTGTTTTTTCTGGTTTAAGAATTTTTTTTTCACATTAAATCAATTTTTTTATCGTGTACATATTTGCACTTACTAAACTTTTTATTGCTACTGTTAAAAAAATAATATCTTTTACAAATAACTATTTAAGTTAACTCATTTTTTCCTTATAATGTGGTCATTCGTTTTTTCATTATGATGTAGTGCGAAATATTATGTTGATAAATTAATAAAATAGTTAACTTGATTCAAGAGAAAATTCGCGAACCAAGATTACTATTGAAAGAAATAGTTTTCTTGAATTAAGAAGATGGATTCTTGAGCTAAGAAACTATTCTTGAAACAAGAATTTTTTCTCTCGACTTGAGAAAATCATTTTCTTCAAAATGGTATTTTTGGTTCAAGATTTTTTTTTCATCAGTGGACGGTAGTTAACTATATGTGCTTATGGTGGAACTTAGTAGATAAGGCTTTTAGAACTCGTGTAGCTTGACACACACGCTTCGCTTATTGCGCCAACACACCCGTACCTGCAAGTTCCATTCCTTCAGTTACCTAGCTAAATTTGTTGTCAAAAAGTGAAGTAGATTTTTTTTATAAAAAGCTTTCTTAATTAAATTTTATTTAATAAAAAAATTTTCTTTCTATTTTCCGTCAATAGAGAAAAACACAAACTTTCATATGTTACTTGAATTTCTAAGTTTAATATTAAATTATAAAAGGTCTAGCTGTAAAACAGAAAAAAACTTTTGAGAAATAAGATATACCTACGATGACAATGATATTTTGATAATGAAATATTGTTATTACGTAATAATTTAGTTTCTTCCTTTACAAGGACGGCTATATTGATTTCAATTATAAACTCGTGTAATAATATTAGGTCCTATTCAACAACAAAGGCATTGTAGAATTTCTATTAAAACTTAGTTATCAAAAACACAATACAAAAATAGTAAAAACTTCATTATTTAAAACTGTTACATAGTTTTTGTAGAAACTTTCTATTGTAAAATGCAATAGATGAAGTACAAGGTAAACATAGGACAGCGAAAATGCTTCATCAATAATCAATAAAATTCTCTATGACACTGTGGTCTTTTGCCTTCTACCGTATTTTTGTTTGGGTGAAACTATTATATAGGTAGGTACTATATGGATAAATCGTTCAGCGCTCGTCATCGCCACTTCGTTATTCTATTTTTCATCCCGAACTAAATTGATGCGGCGATAATAAAATTTAGTTTTTTACCAAACGGCTATCACTTGGTTTAGTGAAAGTTTATTGGTGTTTGATTTTCGGGATTTTCTGATTAAGTTTTGAAGATATCAAGTCCAATGAATAGTAAAGATTATTTTGTTAAATTATTTTAATAAAAATTCTGTCTACTCAATAACATAATAATTATATTAACCAAAAGTTAATATTAAGCATCTGAAATGAATGCTGTTTTGATCGGAATTAATGATTCAATGTAAAAGGATTGGTGTGGCTAATCAATCAAAAAATATTTACTGGCCAAATCTGTGATTCAAAAGAATGATTCTTTATTTAAGAAAAATATTCTATCTAATTAAAATTAATGATTGTTATTTATATTTAAAAGGGTTTGTAGTTTTTATAAATCCAATGATAGATAAAATTTAAGTACATTAATTTTTTTTTTAAACTCTAACTTGTAAGTACTAAACTTTTGTTATGTTTTTATCTTTGATTATACTTCTGAAATCGATTGGCTGTGCCAACTTTTTCATAATTAACAAATATATAGTATAATTAACTAGTTTGTTGGTATTTTTAGTCAAAAAAATTCACTTGGTTAAAGAATTTGATCTTATCGATTGAAGGTCACACAGTAAAAATTTTGCGTGATTGCTTCATAAACTTTTGTGTTAAATATTTAACTTTTTTATGTGTAAATTTAACATTAATTGTGTTAAATCAACACAAGAAGTGTTAAATATTTAACATAAAAATTCTTAACACAAAATTTCTTGACGCAATGACGCAAAATTTTTTACTGTGCAGTTATCGATCGGAGGTGAAACATTCTTAAATCAAGAATATAGTAGTCAAGAGTAAAAATTTTTGAAACCAAAAGTCTGTTTTCTTTTTTAAATAATTTGTTAAGAATAAAATAATTTTTCTCAACTTCAATTACTTTTTATTTCAGTGTTATAATATGCTGAGAATTTACAAAAATATTTACTAAATTTAATATCAGCTCTTGAGTAAGAAAAAATTGACTTGGCTCGAGATTTAGCGCTAACTTTTTTAATTTCTGTCTACAAAATACGATTAATAATATTAATTTGTATTTTTGTCACGTGGAATTGTATTGCATTTCAAACAATTTAATCGAGACGTTCAGCCGCTAATCGATAAGTTCATGAATGACTAGCACTTGAATGAGTTCACTCGAGTCCGCTTGACGATTAAAGATTGATTCGCTATTTTTAATATTAAAACTAATTTTAAGACGAAGCACCTTTCAATCTTTTTTTTTTTAACTCTGCTCATCGTTGGGGTAATCTTTTTCCTTCTTTGCAAATATTTAAGTTCGCTGGAGGAATGAGTAGGTTGGCAGCTTGGCAATATGCTGCATAATTTGACCATAATTCAAATGCAGCCTACTTCTTAAGGTATACGAGGCTTAAAAAAAAGACTGAGTCGTAAATCCCAACAGAATCAGTGTAATGTCGTGAATTGTTGAATCAGAGCAGTTTTAGCATAAATAGCCGATTTTTGGGTGAACTTTTGTTTTTATGAGAAAAATTTTAAATCAATCTTGAAGATCCCATCGAAATTACATTTTATTAAATTACTTTTTTAATTTTCCTCGATGAAAATAAATAGCTAGATTTTTAGAAAGTAAACCAGTCCAAAAAAACAAAGCTATTATGAAATTTTTTTCATGATTCGAAAACATTTTACAGTAAAAAATAAAAACACTGTTGAGTTCCATTTCTTGTCAAGTGAAGGATATTTTTATAAAAAATATCAAACGTACGTGCAAATAGTTCGCCGTTAAAGTTTAAACCAATTTTTTTATTTTTTATTTCATAACTGTTGGCTCATTCCGATTTTGTCCCTAGAAAATCTCTTGGATTTACTCTTTCACTGAGGTAATACTTGTATACTTGTAAAGTTTGCTGTTACAAGACATTATTTTCTCAGTGTTATTATCATACGCTTGTGAATACAAAGCCTTAAGTTTTAAAATTTCACCAAGTTAGTTTACAGCATAAACAGACAATAAAAAAAGCTCAAGATACCCAAGCAAAGTGGTAGGGCTAATTTTTTTTTTTTTTATCAAACTTTTCTTGGCTCCTCTCATCTGACGGGCAAGTTTTTCTTCAGTAGAAAATGTTCATTTGAAATTCAATGTTACTTATTCATTGATAAAAAACTTTGTAACTATTTTATATTTCAATATATTGTTATCACATTTATTATTATTTTTATACTTTCATATCTGTATTATTACACAATAACTTTTATACTGAGATGAATGCATCGGAAATCGGAAGTGCGGATACTTTTTGCTCTATACATATTATTTCTTGAAAAATATTATGTTCATTATTTGCGACAAAAACGTGTAGTCATACAAATTTATCATTAAATATATTTATTTTTGACCTTGATATCATAGTAAATTATTTTATTTATTTATACTCTATAAATATTAATTTGTCCTTCGTAAAATTTATTTTTAGCTTTCTGTTTTATTTATAAAAGCATTGAATAACAGCCAATTATTTAAAACAGTGGTTGGATTTCAGTAGTAATACTCGACGGCTGACCATACGTGTCATCACCGATTGCAACCATTACTTAATAAAATATCATCAATAAATATTTACCTCCAACTATGGTCTGATTTATACATTTTTGAGCTTACAACTTGTTTATTTTTTTTTTTTTTCAATTATAAATTGATATTTTCAATTGCATGTTAATTAATATACTGAAAAAAAAAATTAACTTGATTTAAGAGAAAAGTTTTTGAATCAAGAAAATCAATTGAAGAGCTTCATAAACTTGAATCAAGCTAAATTTACTTAAATTAAAAATTTTCCTAAGTTCAAAAATTTTTTCATTTAAATTAAAACTTAATTAAAAAATAGTAAATAAAAGTTCATAGTACGTAAAATTTTTTTTTTAATTCAATTATAATCAAAGAAAACTGTCAAAAATGTAATTTTTTAGACGGTAAATTAAACATACGGTCTTCCGCTAATTTGATATTAATATTCGATCTTTTTACACCATTATTTACGGACGATATCAATTAAAAAATAATGACTAATGCAAAATTTGGCTTCGATATTTTATTGATACTAGAAGTAAAAATCTTAAAATTTCTTGCTATTTTTTAGAAATAAAATGCTATAAAAAAAAAAAACCATTTAAAAAATTTTAAAACACTTATTGTATCAATTTTTGAAGTATTTTTTTAGTAAAATAATTTTACTAAAATTCATCGATTGTTAATATCTTAATTTTTGTACAATCACTTCTCAATTTTGCTTTTTACAAATGAATATTGATTGAATCATACATGAAAAATAAAACAGAATAATAACAATAAATTTGTACACAGAAAGCAAGATTTCTTGACTGGAGAACAAAATTCTTGGCTCAAGTAAATTTTCGGTCGCCCGAAGGAAGACCGAAGTTGTATTGGCCGAAGTAAAAATTTTTCTTGAAATTCTATTCTTGGTGGAAGTAATTTTTCTTAATTCAAATTATCATAAATACTTGATACAATAAATTTTTATATTTGATCAAGATTTTCAGATACTTTAGGGAAGCAGCGCCACCTACTTGAGCTGAGAAAAAAATTATCTCATCTTGAGAAAATTTTTCTCTTGAATATTTGATACCCATTTTAGATCATTTTAGCGCGCAATTATACATATTGAATGAAAAAAAATGATTCAATATTATTTGATCTTCCCATTTGACATGTTAGTCAATAAAATATTAACGAAAATTTACTATCGAGATATTTAATTTTTTGGAGCAAGAGAAAGATTTTATCAAGATAAGGACATTTACTTCTGTTAAGAACTTAATTTTTTGGAGCAAGAGATGTGTAAAAAAAAAATTTTTTTTTCGCCTAAGTAAATAATTATGAAGAAAAATATTTTCTTGGCTCAAGTCAACCTTTCTTTCTGTGTATAACATCCCTTTTGTACATATTAATATTTCGCGTTACAGATACCATAAATTTTTTTTTTACAATTTGGATTTTTTATACGCTTTTATGGTCATTTGAGTAGATTTTGTAAGTCACAAGATTGAATAAAAAAATGTTGAAATTGGAGAAATAATTAGCCGTTAAATTTTCTTTCTTAGATCATATTAATACATTACCGGGGGAAAAAAAAAGAATTTGATAATAAACTCTTATTAATAAAATATACGAAGTTTTGAAACTCAATAATAGTATATGTTTTTAATTTATAGAAACCATTAATTTTCCTATAAATTTTCCGCTTTTATTAATTCATCAGACGTTTTTAATTGATTCAATTCACATTTTTTTTAATTTCACCAATGCAATAATTAAATAATTAATTAATTTACTACTTTCCCTTTTGTGGTTTATTCCTTAAACAAATAATCGCGTATCTTGCCAAATGTGTACGCGTGAATATTTAATATCATGTACGCAAACTTGAGGGATATATAGGGTCTACTCAGCAAACATATGATCTCATTTCTTTGAAAAATACTTCAGTAAACGGCTTCATGCAAAAAAATAAAATTTATGAAATATTTCAAACGCAAATGAATAAACAAATAAATCAATTAGAGTATTAATCATCATCATTACCGCATTAATTAAAACGATAATTTATAAGGTACAGAATAAAACATATAATAACTGTTAAATAAATTTTTCTCGGTAAAAATGAATAAAGCAACAGAAAGAAAAAATGAAATAAAATAGCTCGAATCCGCTTAGTAATTGAATTTATCAATTAGTAAGGTATTGAAAGAGAATGATGGAAGGTTGGTGTAAATGTGGAAGAGGGGCTTTTCCCGCCGGCTCTTTTGAGATTACAGAAACTCTCCACCAGGGTGCAACTACAGCGCATAGTCGTTCCGCGAACAATCGATTGCGATATATCGTCGAGTCCTAGCTGCCGTCCGTTTAAGGAGAAGCCAACGCATGCGTTTTTGTCAAGGGTTCGTATTGGCTGGTGATGATGTCATGCAGTCTCCCCTAGCTCTAAGAATGAATCTGCGGGCTTTTCTGCAGTCTACACCGACTATTCGAGCGGCACAGCCGCGTTTTTGACGTCATTTTCATTTTTATACTTGTGCAATAGTAATTTACACATTGTGCTTTCGCGAAGACAGTCAACAACACTCGTCCAAGTTAGTGACAACAGCTAAAGCTTGTTAACAAACGGTGAGTCCTTCTTAAATATACATTTTACATTATATTCTATCTCAAATCATCCCTTTTTTTCTCCTCTGGTTGTCTATAGCTGTTGGACAGCTTAAACACATCAACATCTGTCATTTCACCAGACATATAATAATAATGCCTGTTATTAATATTCATTTTGCTTTTTCATCCAATAATATTGTCTTCACTCCTGTCTGACTCTCAATCATTCGTTTAAAAGTTGAAAAAATTTTTATAAATTCATAACTGACATTCGAAATATTTTTTTATTCCTAAAAATTTTCAAATCATGTTTTAATTTTTTAATTTAACTGTGATTAATGAGTGAAGAAATGAGAGCATGAAAAGTGTTGAACCGCGGCTTAGTCCACGTGCAAAAGTGATGATTTTTTCGGTTCAAAGTTTTCAGATTTTATAATCAATAATTGAAATATTATTTTGAAATAATTATTCGAAGAAAAAAATGATAAAATTTTGAGGTGATTTTTTCATGAAAGCGTTCATTTTTTAAATTATATAACACATAAAAAGTTTGGATAGAAATATTCGATATTCTTCAATGGAAAACAATGCGAAATTTTCATGAAAATAATAAGTGATAAGTAATTTAAGTGAGAGGGTGAAGCTGACAATTCTTGCTATAAATTAAAAGTTATTTTTGGTCTCACATTGAAAAAAACTTTGCATATAATAGTAGAGTGTAACGGGGTATATATAGTGATTGTGATTACCTTATCCTTATTTTCTTTCTTATTCGTCGTGCTTGAGCATTGAGCTCAACTGATGAGAGGCCTTTGCAATTATTCACCTCAGGTGTTAAAGTAGAGGTTTTCAACAATGTAGGACAGAACTTCGAGCCTTTTGTTCTTAACAAAAAAAGTATAATACATTTTCAACTGTCATGACAACTTTTACTGTTCTGCACAAATTATATTATGAAACAAACTCTGTTGTAGCATTCATGAAAGTTGTATTTTATTTTATTTTTTATCTACTTTTAAATTTATTATCTTCTAGGAAGATAGGTATGTTTATTGTTTTAGTATTGATCGTTATGATACTTTTATATAGTTCTAGTGTTTGTTGAGTTGTAAAAAACTTTGCTGATGTACATTGATAGTGAGCTAATTGCAATCATTCAAAGTTACATGAAGTAATCTAACAAAATCAAATGTCAGTTATGGTTAGGTCGAAATGTATGAACTTGCATTAGTATTATTATTGTTTTTTTTTTTTTTTTTAGTAGATTTTGTAGAAATCTAGCTATTGCATTTGATGCATTTATCCTTATGATGCAACTTTCGAATAATTTTGCAGTTTTTCGACTCATTTTATCTAGCTGGTTCACAAAAGACAATTGTTTTAAAAATTTAGGTATTTATTTATACGATAGAACGCGGCTTGCTATGACCATACACAGAAAAAAAACTTAACGATTCAAGAGAAAAATTCTTGAACCAAGAATATAATTTTGAGGAGGGTAATTGTCTTGAATCAAGACGAAAAATTCTTGAATTAAGTAAAATTTCCTCAAATCAAGAAAAATTTTCTTAAATCAAGAATTTTTCTACTCAAATCAAGAATATTGAGCTCTTCAAAAATATATACTTGATTCAAGAACATTTTTTTTTCTGTGTAGCGTTTTAAATTATTAACGGATCTTATCGAAACTTAACATACTGATTCTACAGATAAATACTAAGGTCAAGTTCAAATATGATCTTAGTCGGTTTAGTAAGTTATAGATGGCAGAATTTAAAAAGTTTTAAAACAATAAAAAAAACCATTCGGCAGCCGAAATGGAAGTAGATTTCTTGAATACAAAAAAAAAAACAAATTTTTTATCAAATAATATTAATAATTATATACAACTTCTGCTATAATCAAACAATGACATCAAATCGAATGCAAAAGTAAAATTTCACTAAATCTGTCTGAGAAAGTAGGTAATTATTGGCTTAGACTAATGTTGAGGTATGCAAATCAAAGTTTATTCAACAAGCTTTCAGATGGAATTTACAGAAATTTGTTAGGATATCGCGTTCAATTTTTATTGCACGGAAATACGATAAAAGGGAAAATTTTTGCGATTTTGAAAAATTTTTGAATTGCTGTCATTCCTAAACTATTTAATTTGAAAAGATAAATAAGTATGAAAGTTAAAGCTTATTAAATAAGCTTTCATATGCAATTTACAGAAATTTAATATGATATCGCATTTAATTGTTATTGCACAAAAATACGGTAAAAGTGAAAGTTTTGGCGATTTTTGAATTGCTCTTATTTCTAAACTAATCAACAGATTTGGCTCATCATAGAACTTAACCTGAGAAATCGTCCTAAGAATGAGTATGTTATGTTTCATTGAGATCCGTATAGAATTGCGGGAGTGAGAGAAAAGACAAGGTCGATTATATCGTATAAATATAAATACATACATATACAAACTTTTGAACCATATGCATTTTCTGAATCTGCTTGACGAGCTAAGTCGAAATATAGCAAAATTTTTCAAAAGTTCCGTCATGATGACCAATGTAACAGTTAGATTTCGATGAAATCTACTAAAAATCATACTTTTGTAGGGTTTTCTTAAATTAACTTTTGAATATGATAACTTATCGAATTTCTGTGAGTTGAATTTAGAAGCTTGTTAAGTAAACATTAATTTTCATGTCTTTCGGCTGTCGAATAGCTTTTTATTAGGTTGTAACTGTTAATATAGACCGATATCTATTTAATATTTCATTAAGGGAACGTGATGATGAAAAATTACCGATAAAATTATAAAAATTTGACGTTCTGCCAAAATGAGTTTTTATTATTTTTGAATTCATCTGTTATTAAGCAAAATTGTGAATAATGCATAACATGTTTACAAAAGACATTATGAATTAGCATTTCCATTTAGTTATTAAATTTAATTTTTTAGTGTAAACATTTTTCATTTATTATTGGATTTATTCTTGCAAAAGTAGAATTTTTTATGAACTGTTAAATTGACATTTTTACTGAAAATATTTTTCATTTTTAATGCTATTAATTTTTTGTAGGGATATAAATTTTAATTGGTTGTTAATTTTTATTTGAATAAAGGTAATGTTCAATCAACTCGATAGTTAATGTATAATTTTTATTCATCGAAAATTCTACATCCTTGATTTGAGCTGCATCTGGACAGTCAGTATTTTTTGATAATATGTTATTCATGTGATGAACTAATTTTGAACATCGAAACAATAAATCTTTGCACTTGGGTAACGAAAAATTCGGCCGCTTACGGTTAAATAATTGCTCATTGTATATCTTTCGTTTTACACTTCGGTGTTATTTTTTTCTATATTTAATTAATCCTTGCAATAAAAACAATACAAGTGAGGCATACGCCAAATTAATTACTTCTTCATGAGAAAAATTTGTTCATTTAATTGAAAAACTCCACAAGCCCATTAACTTCAATTAATATTTCACCGCTTGCCGTTTTCACGAAATCCTTTTTAAATACCAATCCGAATATTATTTTTATAAGTAAAGCGTTCATAATTCCTTTGGAATTTTTTTACAAATTTTCTAAAAAGTAAATTGAAATTTCGAAAATTCAATATTATTGATTGGGTAAATTAACTAAATTTAATTATGTTGCAAACTCATTAACTCATTGTACATTGTAATTTCAATTTAACTCTATTTAGTTCACGCAAGTTAATTATTCTGATTTAGTTCACTTAGTTGCTCTCTTTTATAGCTTTGTCACACGAGATTGTTTTTAATTTAAAAAATATATTATTTCTACAAAACGCAAACTTTTCTCATTTCACCAACAGCGAAAATTGTCGTTAAAATATTTTTATAGATTTTTATAAAATAAAATTTACTACCCGAGTAAAAAAAGATTCAAATATTATATTATCACTATAAATCTTTAAAACACTTAACCACGCAATAAATCGAGATTTTATCAAGAGTTGTACTGTTTTTAAATGAGGTGCTAGTCTCTATAGAGATATATCTCGTAATCTCAAAACGAATGAAGTGAATTTACTTTATACATTACAAGTAAGTTGAGTGTGTGCGTCGATTTGTTAACATTTTTGAAGTGATACAGTATATATATTTATAGAATTCACGTTAACTATATTCGGCCAGACTTGACTTTTTCTCATTTTCATTGTTATTAAAAATAGTTGTCGAACTTTCTCATCTTTAACGTAATCCTCTTCATAACTGTTCATTGTCTTGCTGTCTTCTATTCAAGTGCTGACAGTTTTTCTTTGAGAGGATTTTGTCATTCTTTTTTTTTTATTGTCAAAAGGTTGATCAGTACTTACATTTTTAGACAATTGCTGATGTTTCAAATGTTGTTGACTTTTTTTATTTAATTTTAATTCGTATTGAGTTGTTTAATCGGACACATCAAGGTCAAGTTCATTTTTTAATTAAGCGATGCTTCACATGCTGTTGGACAATTATCAGTCTTTAAATAAAATACGTGTACACTGTGCTATAAAAATATCATTTACGACTAAAGTATTATCGGTTTCTAAGTGAATACTTTTTTAACTTTCAATGTTTTAAAATTAATTGATAAACTAAAATAACTGTGGGTGTAAAAGTAATGAAACTTAATTTGCAGATACTTGTCATGAAATTAAAACAATTCATAAATTTAGATATTAATTATTACTTAAGGAGATTTTTCATAAAATACTAACAGGAAATGGTAATTTTTATAAAGGTAAAAACCACAATACCTGCCCAGGAACCAGTACTTGCTCATTCCATGTATTTGTATATCTATATTCACAAATGCAGTTATACAAATACATAGAGTGAGCAGATACTGATTTCTGAGCAGCTACTGGGGCTCTAACCTTACATTGATAAAATTAACTTGATTTAAGAAAAAAATTTTGATCCCAGAAAATCATTTTGAAAAGCTTGCTCATACAGAAAAAAGAAAACTCGAAAAATTACAGTATAAAATATAAAATCAATCCCGTCGTACTCAAAACTAGAAAAATCACAGTTTGAAATAACATTTTTCTAAATTCAATTTTTTAATTTAATATTCAGAGCTTTCAATGTAAATGTTACATTCCACAATATAATTCTTATAAAACCTGTAATAATTACATTTGAAACTGTAATTTTTTCCGTTTTCATTACGAAGCGCCACGTTGCATTATATACTGTAATTTTTCGAGTTTTCTTTTTTCCGTGCATCTTTAATCAAGTGAAAAAGTTCTTGAACTGAAAAGTTATTTTTCATGTAACCTGTATTGAAAATGCGAGTTTCAATGCCTGTTGAGCCAACTGAAATTAGACAATTTTAGACCAATTCGACTATTGCCGGGCAAGAATCAATCATTTCTTTCCGGCGGGCAGAAAATCATTATTTTCTGCCCGCAAGATGAAGTTGCAGCTTTATTTTCAATCCTATCAGAGTATCTTTTGTTTATTTTATACTTTTATAATTGTGTTAACTGTGCCGACATACTATAATTCTGTTACTAAGCATAAATAACAATGACAAAAGAAAACTATTCATATTTCCGAATAATGTTTAATAAAATAAATAATGTTTTATAAAAAACATTACTTTCTTGAATTGTAGTTTTTAATTTTCTTAATTTATAATAAAATGGTATTTTCGCTATTCGTCTGAAACGATCTAGTTCTGGCTAGCTCCAGACATTGAAAATAGCATTTTTAATGCAGCTTATATGGAAAATATAATATGTGACGCGGGATGAAACACAATTTTAGACTGAGTGATGCCAGCCCTCGCTTTGCTCGGGCAGGCAACTTCACTCTGGTCTGAAATCGTTTTGTTTCATCCCTAGTTACACAATTTACGATTTGGTTTAAGTAAATTTTCCTTAATTTATAAATTTTTCTACTTGATTCAATATGATCAAATTCTTTAAAATTGACTTAAGCTCAAGATTTTTTCTTTTAAATCAAATTAGCTTTTTTATTTTTTTATAAATATAAATAAAATCAAAGGTAATACGCGTAGTAGAATAATGTCCTATCGATTTAGTATACATTTTAATTATTAAATGTAATATTTCTGATATATGAGATAAATAATCGTGTGAATTTCGGAATAATACTCCAATCATTGATCTTATGTAGTAAATTAAGACTAGCTGTTACTTGCCCGCTCCGCTGAGCGCTTGCAATTTATATAATTGCATTTTTAGATCTAGACTTGAAATTTAATTAGAGTATCATTTCGACTTGCATAGATCCCCCATTCTATCGAATCGACATGCACTTTTTATCCATGTAATTATCCTAGCTAATTATTCAAACTATTTAATTATATTAAAATATAAATGATTCGTCTATAGTAAAATTTAACTTAAAAAAATAATTCTTTTAAAAAACTAGGTAATATTGTTTTGTAAATTTTCGATACTTTTTGTTGACTTTAATTGTAATAAATGTTCGCTTTATATCATAAAGACAATTATCGATAGTATATAAGTTAGCCTCGGACGGCGTGAATAAACATTGCACAATATTTATATAACAGTTGTTATAATTTTATCTTCGTACCAGTTTGCTTTTTGAGGAAAGTAATATTCAGTCCAGAACTTTGTTCGAAGTTACAACTCACAAGCAAGTAATCATTCTATTAGCAAGAAAAATGTTGAAATTCACATTACTGATTTTATTAATCGCTCTTGTGGCTGTAGGAATGGCCCAAAAAGACTGCATGCCAAAAAATGTTGGTGTAAGTGTAAAAATTTTTTTTATTGAATACAAAAGTAAGCAAAATTATTATATTTTAGAATTATTAATATTTTTTTTTATTAATTTTAGTGTAAGCCCCAAATGAATTTCATGTGTTGCCCAGGTCTTACATGTATTGAAGGTTCACCAACGGGAGTATGTCAATAAATCTAAAAGCCATCGATGAGCTTTTGAATTCTTAAGAAATAAGAATTGTTGATAATAAAGCCCAAAACCATAATGTACCCAAAAGTATAATCAAAATAAAAAAAATTTTCCGGATACATTAAGACTTCGAAGTTATAAATTTTTTTTTAAGTATATGTAGTATAAGTCTATTTTTTGCGTGAAGAAATTTTATTTTTTGTGTTTTCTTAATTATTAAAATCAATTTAAGTCACTTCTACAAAATTTTTCCAGTTATTTCATTTGCTAAAAAGAAAATTTATTAATTTTTCAACTATTTTTTATTAACACGCTTTTATTAACTTGACTCGAATTTATCTATGTATTTTTGATACAGAATTTTTTAACGTGATTTTCATCAACTTTTAAATTTCTGATTAATTTGAGAATTTATAGACGTATAAAAAATTGATGATAATGAAATACTTATTTATTCTTATGTTAATGCATTGACTAGGATCATTGGGATAGAAATAACTTATCTTTTGGTTGAAACATACATTAGTCAATATTGTCTCTTTTTAATTACATAAAATATTGCAATCTAATACTTCTGATTTTTTAATCATATAAAAAAGTGTAAAAATAAATAGGCATTGTTTATAGACTCAGTACCTGCTGATAATTTATGTTTCATTAAAAAAATAAGCATTCGGAAGACATTAGAATTGCAAGTGACGGCAAAACCTCTTACGTTATTTACGATCAATAAATTCGGCATTTACTTTTTAGCAAATACCCTCATAGACTTTGGATTACGGATTGAGAAAATATTTGGCTTTCAATGCTGAATGGTATGGCAAGAGATGCTTTTACACGGTCATAATATAAGTAACATAGGCTATCAGAGGCATGCCGAAGGGACTTGATGTGTATCGTAAAAGACTATCGCTTGTGGTTGTACTAAATTTTATGTCACATAATAATTATGCTCACTTTAGGAAGTACTTTGTGGTAATTTAGCAGCAGGCGGGTACTATCATCCGAGTAATAAAACAGATTAATGACATCTGTATCCCAGTTAAATATAAATTATTCATTTTTCGATTAAAATAATAATGAGGGAAAAATAATTACGGTTTTTAATGGTCAACAAATCGGGTAGACTTGGTAAAATTTTAAAATGCGTCGAGAGCAGAAGTTGCAAGTGCAGTATAGCATGATTTTATGCGCTGGTGGTTCCTGCATGTAAATCAGGAGAGTGAAGATCCGACTGAAAATTTTAGTATTACAGTCACATTCTCGTATTTCGATATTACTCTATGGATGTGACTTTAACGGAAGGTGGATGGTGGTATGAAAGTACTGATTATTATTGTGATATTCCGTGAAAAAAATTTCTAATATGGTCTGATATCATGAGTTAAAAGAATGAACTTAAATAAGCTTAAATCAATTGTTTTTTATAGCAGTTAAGTTCATTTAAATTAATTTTTTTAATTCAGGATGCGCATATAAAATTTTTTGATAAGATCATGTATGTCCTGATATGGAAGCTTTTTATATCAGGACATATATAACTTTATCAGGCTTAATATATCCTGACATGGTCATAAATAGCCTAATATATTCTGATGTAAAAATTATTTAAATCAAGACATACAAATTAACCATATTAGAATATATATTCATACACTGATAGAAGGATTTCTTAGCATTTAAGAAGATTTCTTTGTATTGAAGAAATCATTTCTTAAACATCATTTCTTAGTAATTAAAAAATATTTCTTAAAATCTGTAATATTTCTTAGTATTTAGGAAATATTTTTAAATACTAAGAAATATTTTTTAAATATTAAGAAATGATGTTATACATATAATGGCCAATTATATGTTACGTATTCCGAAACTACCATGTATGTTATCGATAATTGTCTGTATGATAAAAAAGCAACTTATTAGAATTTCTGTAAACAAAAAATATAAAAAAAATTTATAAAAAAATATTACGGAGTTATTTATAACAGTCATTATTATCATTTTAAGTTTTACGCGATGGAAATATTGCGTAAAATTAAAAAAGAAATTCAAGCACTTTTAACTCCCATGATTTCTATTTAAATTTCTTTTAATCTTCAATTGTAACTAGAGAATAGAGAAGTTATTAAAAGTTAGTTTTAATTGAAAATTGAATTTATTTCTACTTGAGAGTATTGACTGCATGAAAATGTTCGAATTAACTTTCCATGAAACTTCTTCTATGACAAAAGTTTATATAGTTTTATTTATTATCAATTAATTTTCTATATTTCTTCGATTATACATATGAAAAATAATTCAACATTATTTTTAACATAAATTATTTTCATGGAGGTTTAACCTACACAGGAAAAACAAGATTACACCGGATACCATCCTAGATTATGCTGAGTGAAAAAAAATGTCAGATAGTAGCTAGTATAATCTGGATTATAATGAGTATAATCCAGATATCACTCAGTATAATCCAGACTATAATGAGTATAATCCAGATATCACGCAGTATAATCTGGATTAAAATGAGTATAATCCAGACATCACGTAGCATAATCTGGATTTTTTTAGCTGCAATCTGAAATTTTTTTTTCACTGCAGATATCACTGAGTATAATCTGGGATGATATCCAGTGTCTTCTTGTTCTTTCCGTGTAGGAGCTTATTCATTTTTTATGAATGATGTAATAAAAGTAAATTGTTGAATAGCAATGTAGAATTTCGTCTCATTAATTGTGCATTGCTTTTACTTTGTTAAAATTTTTCTCTAATGTAATCACGGGTACTGTTATAAATATATATCATTAGTCAACTTCACAAAAATCACACACCTCTGTGATAAGATCAATGTTCGCGCCGGCTGTTGGCCATAGAAGACATGCACGCTACACCGTAAAACGAATTACGTGCCGTTATTGCGGAGAAAAGTGAAATTTGTCCATTCTCTGGAGCTACAGGGTCTTCAAAACAAAAAAAAACGTGATCTCCGGACGATAACGACGATTCGATCGGGCTATATCGGAAAAAATTCAGTGATGGAAAAAGAAAGACAAGTTAATATATGGAGTAAAAGGGCGTGGAAAGTTAAATATTGAGGAAATAGAAAATAAAAAAGTAAGAGTACTATTAAGTTAATAAACAAAAAAACTCTTCAAGTTTTGTCTTTTCTGCAATCAGGAAAACAAACATGTGCTATTGTCGATCAAGACTTGTGTGTTATATGTACCAGAATCATTGAACCCTCTTCTGATTTGTTGTAAGAAAGTTATTGAACTCAACGGAACTGGATTTCCACAGCTATATGCCGTATCATGGCGAACTCTATTTAACTCATGGAAAGTTTCATAAAACTTTAAAATTTGCAGATCCAAGTTTCCTTTCTTGATAGATTAGTTATTCAATTTGTAATTTTAATTGTAAGATCAAGCATCTTTTTAGTTAAATTTTGATAAATAATGGAGCTTTCAAAGAAACTTTAAGTTAAATAAAACCTTCACAGGTTAACACTGTAAAAAACATTAAAAAAAAATCTACCTTATTTATCATTGAATTATTTTTGGGAGGTAGCTTACAAACTTTAAGAATCATAGGTGAGTATTGCACAATGATGGAAAAAATAACTTCATTAAGGAGTAATAATGTTAAATTGCAAAAATTATATTGCAGAAAATGAGTTTAAAAACTTATTTTCTTGGTTTTTGGATTCTTGGATTGAGAAATTTGTACCTTCAGACGATATCTGTTGTTAATTATTCAAAAGTATAGTGGCTTTAGTCAGTATAGTTGATTTCTTCAATCATAATTTTCTCCACCTCATATGTCTTGAAATGTTCCTAACACAAAATTTTTTCAGAAGATGTAAGAATTAGAATAAGTTTGAAAATTTTTGGTATTAGCAAAATCCTTCAAACAAGTCGGTAATATTTTGAACCAATTTGACTCTCTCTCTTAACTAAAGAGAAAGAAATTCTTGGAAGAAAAGTCTTGTATTTCGTTCAAAAATAATCAAGATCTTCATTAATATAAAATTTTTTTAAAAATCTCCTCAAAACAGGAGCGAATTTTTGTCAAAAATTAATTTTGGGATTAAATAATTTTTGTAGTAATTTTCTATTATTTAAATAAAATTTTAAGTGATTATTTAGATCTTCAGCCGAATTTCTTCGGTCTGTTAGAACAAGTTTGTTCTACTGCTCGAACCCCTCTAGAGATTATTAGACGAGATCATTTCTCACTATATATAAGGGACAAAGAGTATGACTCATGATTCATACATGGAGTATATATAATAGTTATAGTGTTCTCTGTCGTACATTAGTTGCAGTTGCAGGCGTTATGTAATTCGAGGAAGGGAGACAAGTAAAACTTGCCGATCGATGTCTGCGAGGGTCCTGCAGCATGTATTTCTGTATCCCAATTCAGATTGATGTTTTTTGCGATGCTGCCAACGAGCCGTATAATTTGGCTGTAACAACAGATGTCTTGAAAATAATTTAAATATCGATGTTAACAGTTTTCATTATATTTCATGTTTGAAGTATTTTGTTAAGTTTAAGTATTTAATAACAACCAAACTCGAATTCGCGGGATTTATATTGAAGAAAAACAGTTTTTCCCTTCTTGAAAAGTTCAAGGAAAATTAAAAGTGCAAAAAAAAGTTGCTAAAAGAGGCTGTAATAGCAGGCTATTTCTCATCGAGCATTTTTAACTTTTGCATTATGAATGAGTAGAAGTGAATTTTTTTTAAAGAAGAAAGATGTGAATAAAAGAAGCATAAGCGTATTTATTATTTATGATATTCTATATCATTTCATTATTATTGTTTTTTTTGTTAACTCGAGTATGCTGGATTAAATTCATACATAATAAATAGTATGACGAGTGCCCAAATGAATATTTAAAAAACGAATTCAAACGCGTATTTAATTTATATCCCTCTACTTATTTTTGATGGTTTTATCAATCACAAAAAATTAAATCGTAAAGTTTTCACTCACTCCCGTTTCCGATTTTTTAACAAGCTTATATTATAGATACATTTTTTTTTCTACTTTTCGTAGCCACCGTTTTCGCTAATGAAACTCAGCCGTGTCCACGCTCGGTCGATCTTGTATTTACTTAACAAAATTGTACTTCGGTATTCATTTTCCCATCACTTGATTACAATATCTGGTCCTTAATTCTCTTTTATTCTCCATTTCCATTTATAATATCAATATTGGACTTGACAGGTTATATTTTTTCGATTAATTCGTATGTTTTAGTTTGCCACTGTTTGGTTTCTTAAATTTAATTTTCTTTCTGTTAAATCAATTTTTTTTATTCTGTTCAATATGAAATGATTTTCGTATTCAATTATTAATACTGAGATAATTAACTTATTTTGATCTTACATTGAGCTTTCTTTATCAGTTTAAATGTATTATAAAAAATTTTATTGATTTAATTTTTATGACTTCGAAATTTACTTTTAATATAAAGTTAGAGTTTCTCTTATAAATCTCTGTGCGAACAATGATCAAATTAATAACATTTGAAAATGTCAGATGAAAATTCTAAATTTTAATGAATTTTTTATTATTACTATATTTCAAGTTTTCATAAAAGTTTTTTAACTAATGAATTTCTGATGTGTTTGATTGATGTAAAAGTTCTTGATATTGTAAGTTTCAATCATATTGATTATTTCATTAAAATTGATCACTTAATAAATTCGTCTCAGGATTGTTCCCGTTTTGTCTTAAACCAGATATGAATGATAAATTGGACATAGTGGGGAACTACTAAGATCAACAAACAATGACTCGTGACAAAACTCGTAATGATAACAACTTATATTTCAACCTAATAAAGCAATATTAATACGGAAAGTAATATAAATAACTAATAAGACTTATCCATCATTACTTAGTTATAATAATAATTAAATCCAATATTGGGATAAATGTATTTTTGTTGCTAATTCATATGTTTAGTTATTGATCAGTTACAAGATTGTGTATAATTAAGAGTGTAAGAAAAATATTGTCTCCGGCGTATTTATGAGATAAAATGGGGTTTTTAAATTAAATTTAGGATCATTGGAAAGGTTTTGACTTTGATTTATGCCTTTTCAATGGTTCATATGATTTTCAGCTGTAGTTAATTTATTACGATAAGTTTTCGAAGCTAATCCAAAAGTACCCAAATTATATATGAGATTAAAAATATCGAAAAATCATGAAGCCAAAGTTTTTTTTTTATTTACTAATGTACCCGCGGATACTAAGACCTGTCGGATAATAAGGCCTAAGTGATAGAAATGCTATTGAAAATAACCGCTTCCTCTAAAGACTTCTCTAGTAGAAGCGTCTAACATAGAAATGTTGCTACAAGTTTATAGAGTCCCAATACAACATTCCCTGTCTTCTATATTTCATTATCTGTCATATGCTAAAGTAGCGCAGAAGAATTCCTAAAAAACGATTTGAGTAAATGGTAAACATTTTTTATAATTTTATATTTAATAATTTAAAATCATTGTTCTAATTTTTATCAACACCTTAAAAAGTATTGTTGCTCAATTTAAGTGATGATTGATCTCTAGTACCAATTTTATCAAGTATAGTATAACTATTTTCAGTATGTATAACCCGCAGGCCTTATTACCCTATCGTAGTAAAATAAGGCCTATTTGCAAGGTTTTTGAAAAAATTTAATTTTGTATTTGTTTATGGTGAAAATTACCATTACTCCATTATATTTTATGGCTAATGTATTAATGTAAAAACTAATGATACATTGCAACAACTAAATGCAATATTTTCGATTTTTTTCAAAATCTCCCTTAGCTAGACCTTATTACCCGCCGGTACCTTATTTGTAATTTTTAGCAGTAACATAACTGATGCAGATTGCTTATTTTTTTTTACAAATACTTTCCTTCAAATTATTTTTATTATGGGTTTCTAAAGCTCGATACCGATAAGAAAGGGCTGGAATTGGTGGGGGCTGGGTTAAATCGGTGCTACTAGACTCATAATGTTCGTATATGAGCATTATAGATGAAAGTTTACTAGTAAACCAAAATAATACAATAGATAGTCTAGACCGGGAATCAAACCCGAATGTCTTCAGTATCGTACTTGGTGCTTTTGTACTTAGGCTATCTAAGCTACCGTCGAAAATAGTTAGATATCTTACTATTTATGTTTCCATTATATGCTCTATTTATAGAAGACTATGTACAGTATATCGAGTATCAGCAATTACAAATTGTAGACTATTGATTTTTCAAGAACCAATAGAAAAAAGTTTTGATCTAAATATTAATAGTGAATAAAACAGTAGAAAAATTGATGAGCTTAAAAACATCAAAATAGTGCCTCAGACTCTTGATACTCAATGAATAATATTTTTAGTTTAATAATTTAATTTTTATTAAATATAGGCTTTAAACGCTTAGCTTAAGCCGCTAGAGGAAACAGAAGTGTTTGAGGAAGCTACATAATCCGTGAAGCGTGTAAACGTTTCGGAGCAATAAATATAAAGAGTAGAGTAGAGTCATAACGAGAAATTGAGGACGTTCTTGTAAAGCGTTTAATCGCGGCTGTTTATGGATCATGAAATTCACGAAAATATATTCTGCTGTTTATTTTCTTAGTCATATTTTTCAGCCGTGAAAACATTTCATAAGTTTCATTTATCAATTTTATAATTTTTTGTTCTACTCACTCCATCGAAAATCGCATAGACTTAGATTTCTGTAGGTGAAGTTTAATTATACGAAATGCTTTTTAGATCAGAAATTTTCCATAAACTTTTCTATTCACCAGCTTAACTACGTTTTAATTTTTTACTCATGATGAAACTTAATAAATGCAACGTATCTTGGAGAAACTCAGTCACTAGTCTTGTACAAAGAAGTTTTTAATTTTTTTAAATCAAATATCGTTGGATGTTCTAAAATTACTTTTGCTGTAATTAAAATGCTTTAATTAAAAAATATTGTGTTTGAATAATTAATTGCTGTGTCACTAAAAGATTCAATAATATAAATTTGAATAGTAATAAATATTTTTAGTACAGCGATACATAAATTAATAAAAACAATAAGAAATTTATAAAACTCGCAATACTCTGGGGTAATTCAGTCATACTCAATTTAAAAAAAAAAAATCAACCGCTAACGTATACAACGCAATTAATGTTATTTATAGAAGGATGTTTGTGAAATTACTGATGCATTTTGTATCCATGCCTTCAACGTCATACGCAGTGCAATGTTTCGAACTAGAATGGTGAAAAGGGTTTAATAAAAATCCCATGGTGAGCTGTCAATATCCGGAGCACAACTTTTGTGACGTGCATCAAAATCCTTTGATTTTTTATCATATATCACGTTTTCGTCAAAATCAATACCAGAAAAAAAAAGTGAAACAACTGAAAAAAAAAGAACAGATATAATTGATAAATTTCTATTTTATAGCCGGCAAACCAATTTCATTGACAAACAAGTTATAATGTACCACTCGAAAAGTCCGTCCAAAATTACGAGATCGATGAAGAACAAAAGACGGTAATCTGGATTTGCACGTGCATTAATGATAGTTGTTGATATAATTCAAGCAACCATCAGATACAGCTTGCAGGCATGTCCGCTCTGATCTTGTCAAACAAGCTTTGGGCTTACAATGATGTCTTCATAAACACTGAACTATAAGCTTTAACATACTGTAGGTATTTAGAGCTTGTTAGATTATAACTTATAGAACTTTTAAGGTAATTTTAGCATGAGATAGTGTAAGAGCACATCCTATTGCCAGAAATTATAAGACAGTACACAGATACTTACACATACTATTGAATATTGTCGGTTGTGGTAATCTGGAAATGTTGCCCTGAGCACACTTATATTATAGCTTGTGTAGACCTGCACGGAATAAAGGAAAAGGAAAAAATTACATTGTATAATGTAACGCGGCGCTTCATGTAAAAAACCGGAAATATTACAGATTGTAATGTTTACGGATTTTGTAAAAATCAAATTGTAAAATTTCACATTGGAAGCTGTGAAAATCAACATTCTAAGTTTGAATTACAAAGATCTTATTTCTAACTGCAACTTTTCTATCTTTAAAATTGAAGCGAAATTTATTACCATTTATAAAGTAATTTTTATATTTTTTTTTTTGCGTGTAGCATTTACTGTGTAGAATTTAAAATTCCCGCCCTCTACGCTACAAGAATCGAGATAGCGGTACGCACAACGTTGTCAGATCACTATTTATTATAAGAATGACATCTTGAAACTTTTCAATGAAGAACATTTTACATTATTATATCTCGACAACTAAATAGCGGAGAATTACTTTTTTCATTTTAATTTGTTCAAAAAATATTTGTCTTTACTCTTCTAAACTTTTAGTTTATTTATAGTTCTGTCGAGTAATTTATTTTAAGTAATAGGAAATAGTTCAGCGGATAAAAGTTTGACATGATTTAAACGGGATTTGACCCTGAAAACTTAAATTTATTGTTCTCAGGTTTTAATTAAAGTATATTAAATTTTGATTCAGGTGAAAAGACCAAACCCCTTAGCGTTAATCTTTTTTATCCATGAATACGATGTTTCGCCGGTATTATTCCGATATCCTCAAGTATCTACCTATAACAGATAATATATTACAATTGACAAAAAATCCTTAATATATAAATAAATTATTTTAGATATTTGATCTCGAAAATCTCGCGTTCTGAATGTCCAAAAATTTAGCAACTTCAAGATATCATAGTAAATACTATTCATCGACTATAAAAAAAGAAAAGTCAAAATTTGTCGAAAAGTGGATTGACGTTTGAATTACCTCAATTGCATACTTTAGATGAAAGTTTTCGCCTATTTTTCTAGCTTATGGGAATTTGTGAATTATTTTTCAAGCAAATATATTTTAAATGGTTGATAAAAAATATAAGGACTTACAGTTTTTGATTTTTTTTATGTATTTAAATTAATAGTAAACTGATGTGTTATTGTTTAGATGCTACATAATATCGTCAGTTGCGATTCCAAATAGACTGAAAAATCAATAATCTTGACCCCACCTCTATTTTCCAATTGACTTGCTTCTATAATTAAAGCAGTGTCTTTGTGAATAAATATGAAGAGATCCATAATTAACGTTCACCGTTTGACCACCACTTATTCCGATAACATTACTCGTTTAAAATTTAAAAAGCGGTTGATCAAAGACTAGATCTCGTGGTTAGATAATAAACTTAATGATGCGCAGCAGTAAATCTTGTGATTCTATCATATTAAATTTGAACTTCGGTTCTCCAATTGGTTAAATCACTCCAGGAATGAGCAGCTAAAAAAGATTTCTTCAAAGCAATCCGAAAAGTCAATCGTCAGGACGATTGGTTTCATCTGTTCTAAGCTCTCGTAAATTTATGATAGAAGTGGTACGAGAGCCAAAGTACTCTACCGCCAATTGGATTCGCGCTGAAAGAGTTACTTATTTTAGGAGTGAGTCATTGGCTGATTGCTTTGAGAACAACCACCAATTTGTTTTATCGAGGCATTAAATTGAAGAATTATCGAAAAAAGGATACCCAGACTAGAGACAGCTGGGATAGGTTCACAGCCGTTTAATTTAAAGTATCAGTATCAGTATTAAATTGAATTGGTGTAATAAAGTTTATTAATGGACAATAAAACTCAAAAATGTTTTATTGTACTGTCATTCAGATAACAAGCGTACTTTTTTTGTTTTGTATTTACTCTTCGATTTTGATGTGTTCATAAAAATAATAACAAACTTTATATTCTTTTACCTTAACGCTGGTAAGGGGTTTTCCCTTTTTGTACGACGAGGGGTGTTTTAACCCTTGGGACTGAAGCTTTTCTACGGTTTTATGATCTCTCTGCGGCATCCGGGGTGACTCTCCCCAGCGAATTTAGTTTAACGAATCTTTGATATGTATAGACTATTTTATGAAGTGTAAATTATTATAAATATAAATAATCTAATCTTTTTATTGATCAGTTGTGGTTTGCGATCATTTAATTGAAACTGCTATTTTTAGGACGATTTCGATACACTGATAGAAGGATTTATTAACTATTAAAAATTTGATTTATTTGAAGACAATTATTTTATTTATTAAATTTTAATAAATATTTTTTAACATTCAATAGATATTTATTTGGGAGGAAAGTAAATTTATTAATAGTTAATAAGTATTTATTAATAGTTAACAAATATTTGTTAACAGTTTTGTCATGTTATAGTAATTTAATAATTTTGAATGCAAATTTTAGATTTTAAATTTAAAATTTTTAAATGGCCTGTTTGATGTTTATAGTTCACTGTCTCGTTTGAATTTCACAAAAAATTCGAAAGCATTATTTTTGAAAGAGTCTAGGCTGAGTGATTCTATGACTTCGGTGGACAGTTCTTTCTAGAGTCGAATTACAGAGACTACAAATGAATGCTCGTAAATTGTAGTCGAGAAATTCGGCATTATGAAAAGAATGTTATTGAATTTCGCTGCAATTCTGTCAGATCTTCTATTTTATATTTTTAAATATTAAAATCGTTAATTTACTTAGTGAATTGAATTATTATCATGTATTTCAGCTATAGGGTTATAAAAAGTGTCAAGAAAAATTTTTATTTTTGCTCTTTATTTTAAATAAATATTTGCTAACAGTTAACAAATATTTATTAACCATTAATGAATATTTATTAACAGTTAATGAATTCTACGTAATAAATTACTTATTAACTATTAATAAATATATATTAAATCCTATGATGTTAAAAAATCATTTATTAACAGTTTATAAAGCTTATTAAATATAAACAAATCCTTCTATCAGGTTAAAAATCTAGCTATTGTAGCCGATCTTATGTCGCAATTTGAAGAAAACTTTTTTGTAATATGTTTTATTTCGTCGAGTTATATGATTTATTTGGAATTTGTGATTGAATATGAATAATTTGAAATTTGAAAATAAAGAAAGCCTATGTTTTGCTATCTAATGTATACATGTATGTACGTATGTATTGTCTTGATTTTACTCACACTGATCATCATCGTCACAATACACGTAACAGTGAAGCCAATTCCGGTAAGATTGTCATTTCAGGCGTTCAATTATCAGCTGTAATTACTTGGACGCGTGTATGTGTACGTGGGGACAATTACACAAAGCAACATCTGCCGTGGGCTGTTACGTCTGCGATTTGGCAAAGTGCGAGATTGCCGCTAGTGACACGTAGCCATGTGGTGTTACATGATCCTCAATCGTCTAATATCTCTTTCTACTATATGAATATATAGTGTATCGCTGCTGTTATGAAACTTGTGCTCGCGTCGTAGGTTGTATTATAACTTAGCTTGCAGTTATTTTTCAAAAATTGCACCGGTCAGAAGGATGAGTAGAAGCCAGTGGACGTAGTATGAGTATTAGTATTAGTGATGCATCGATTAAATTGCATTATAATATCATTGCATCAGGCTGTTAATAATGTGGTTGTTATCGGAACATCATTATCGTCCGTTCGCTGTACCACATTAAGCTTCATTGATGATAACAGACATGGAAACTTACTGATATTAGAGAGTTAAATGACATTTATAATCAATAAAAGTAAGAGGGGGTACTTAAAAACTTTGATAAGCTTAATAAATGAAAAAAAAAAAATGAATAATTATTATATAAAATAAATAAACAAGCTCGTTAAAATTCATAATGGAATTTTCAAATCTTTTACAGAAACAAATTTGTTTCAATTCGAACAGTAAATTTTAAAGTTTGCAAACGTAGATTAAACATGAAAAAATGAAAAAACACGGAAACTTTATCGTTTGAATTGTCAATTAACGTACCGGCGGCCAATAAGGCCCAGCTAAGGGAGATTTAAAAAAAAATCGAAAATATTGCATTTAATCATTGCAATGTATCATTTATTTTTAAATTAATACATTAGCCATAAAATGTAATGGAGTAATGGTAATTTTCACCATAAACAAACACAAAATTAAATTTTTTCAAAAATCTTGCGAATAGGGCTTATTTTACTACGGTAGGGTAATAAGGCCTGCGGGTTATACATACTGGAAATAGTTATACTATACTTGATAAAATTGGTACTAGAAATCAATCATTACTTAAATTGAGCAACAATACTTTTTAAGATATTGATAAGAATTAGAACAATGATTTTAAATTATTAAATATGAAATTATAAAAAATGTTTACCATTTACTCAAATCGTTTTTTAGGAATTCTTCTGCGCTACTTTAGCATATGACGGATGATGAAATATAGAAGACAGGGAACGTTGTATTGGGACTCTATAAACTTGTAGCGACATTGCTATGCTAGACGCTTCTACTAGAGAAGTCTTTAGCGGAAACGGTTATTTTAAATAGCATTTCTATCACTTATGAATTATAATGGAGAAAATGTAGCTTATAACTTACAACTTGTATTAGAATTGTTGTACTAAAATTATGAAAAATTAAATTATACAACCTCATATGGCTCATATTCTTTTACGGTTTTTTTTTTAATTGAAGTAAATTTTGCTAGATAGAAAAACTTATTGAACAGAGCCAAACTGTATCTTTTACAGTTTTGTTTGGAGAGCATCAAGCTTCTATTTGAGAATTTAATAAATGCTAAAACCGTCGTTATTCCTGTTCTTTTTTGTCTATGTTTATATCATTTCATTTAATTATAAATGTGCGTATTGACACACAAGGTGTATTCATTTTTTCTCGAGAAAGTATAAAGATTATTTATGTAAGTACGTGGATTATTATATTGTCGTCTTTTGATCATCAACTTTAATTACAACATTTATGGAAAAACAGTATAGTTGGTTTTTAAAAATAATGTCAAGTGGAGGAATTTATGAATACAAAAACGTAAAGAGCCTCATAAAACGTTTTGAAGTACGACTTGGTAATCGCTCAAAACAAATTTTAACCCTGGTAAATTTTCTCACCGATTCACTTTACTTTCACCTCATAACCCTCAGTAGTTTCTCCTACACGCGCATTTCAGTAACTTTGCTTTAGCACGTTAAGTCTAATAATAATGGTGTCGTAAACATTGAACGACAATGTTTGTGTGTTTTGATGGCAACCTAATTATACTATGTGATATTAAATTCCCTTTGTGGAATAGTTTATCAACGTTTATTGCTACTTGGTTACAAAAAACATTATTTACATCTAAATTTCAATGATTTGTTTTTCAAGTACCCATAATAAAACAAAAAATATCTTTTTCTCTTGTAAAGAAACTATTATTTCTTGTATTGAATACAATTGGAGTATTGTATGAAAATATTCGTTGTTTTATTGTTTTATAGTAATGAAATTTTTTTCACAATTGACTCGTATTTCTCATAACAATACACTTCCGTTAGAAATGCGATATCTAAATATAAAATTAGGGAGGATTCTATATGAGTAATGATACATGATCGAATTTATTTCCCTCGACACTCAGTTTTTTTTCATTTTTGCGTTTTACCAGTCAATATACGATACGAATACTGCTCTTCTTTAGTTTATTTGACAACCAAGTGCACTTTGCAAAGTATTGCTATGTGAAATGTTTTTTTTTTCTTACATACTCATGGAAGTAGCAGATAAAAAAACACAATTGGGTTGAATTTACAAGAATTGATAAATTTGAAATCATATTCGATTAATTAAAAAATTATTAAAATTTTTGAAACAGTTTAATGAAGAAAACTAGCAACTTAGTATTCCTAACGCTTTGAAAATAATTATTTGGATATGTTCATTAGAAGTCGTGTTTCACTGCTAAACTACATGCAAACATCTTCACGATGACATCATTAGTGAGACGTTCTTAGATAGTTGAGTCAGCATAAAAGTAATAGACATATCCAGAATTGAGAATGACTCAGACGTATTCAACTATGTGCGATTTCGTAAATATCATGAGGTCAGACAGAAAACACTCAACGGGTTATTTTATCTAAATAACTAATGGTCTATTAGTAGTGTCGTCGCGTTTCGAATAAATCTAAAATATTTGATAAATTTTAGTAGATTAATTGTACCAGACAATCGCATCTGTAAATCTAACGCCTGGTTACCACAATTTCGCCTCGGTCTTCAAGTATTTGGTGAATGGCACTCGTACGAAGACAATCGTTATCGGTTTGATTACAGATCTCGATTAATATTTACCACGCTGCAGAACTAGGTCTCGAAAAATTAAAAAAAAAACTAGATTTTTCAGATAAAGTGAAGTACAATCGGATTTTCGTGTTAATAAATGTAATAGTGCAAAATCATCGAAATACGAATGACAATTGGTCAATTTTCGTTTTTTACTACATATATTGATAAATTATTAGTAACAATATTGTTTAGTGTAATGGAGTCCACGTTCTGATTAGGATTTTGTTCTCACTATGAACTAACAAAAAAATTTTGTAATTATTAATTAACTTATTTATTTGTAAGCAAATAATTTATTTACTAAATATAACTAATTATTTTTGAATTTTCAATAAATACTTTAAAACAAAAAGTACTCGTTAACATTAAATGAATATGTTTTATGTCTTAATTACAGTATGATCTTAAAATCAGTCCTAAATAAATCATTTCATGACCTTCTCTAATAAAAATACGATACACTAATATTTTTCGGCACGATTTTGAATACAATTAAGACCGGTAGATTTTGAAAAATCTCAAAAAAACATCGAAAAAAAGTTATTTCAAATGAGATTTTTTTGAAATAACTTTCAAACAGCTTTACTGACGATTCCAAAAGCTATTCAGCTCTTAACATTAAAAAACCACGTCGATCGTCGCCGGGCCGGTCCAAATCGGTTGATTCGTTCGTGAGTTATTGTTTGGCGAACAAATTAGGAAAAAATGAACTTTTTCAAATCTCTTCAAAATTTTCGTTCTAATCAATTTGTGTTTAAAAGTAAACCATAAAATACGAAAAACTGCGTCGAATGCTACCAACTTCATGAAAATCAGTTCATTCGTTCAAAAGTAATTGCAGTTAAAAAATTTAAAGAGTGGTACTTTATTAAACTTCCATCAGAATTTTGAGCTTGAAGAGCTCAAAGTAAAACATAAATTTAATTTTTGAGTTCAGAGAGCAGAAAAATGTCATAAGTGTAATTTTAAGTGCTTAGGTACGGAATCAATGGGACGTTGCAGGGATGGCTTTTAGGGTCAACCATTTTTCTATTTTTTTTTTTTATTTCAATAAGACTATTAATCTACCTGATTTCATGAAATTCTATTATCTATTAACGTCCTAGAATTATGAAAAATGTCAAAATAGAATTCTTAAACTCACTTTTATTTGAGGATCTAAACAAACATTTATTTACTTTCAATAAATATTTGTAACATTTCATGAATGATTCGTTAACTATTAATGCATACTCGTTAATTGTTAATAAATAATTATTAAATCATCTAATATCAAATTAAATTGAATCATTTATTAACAAATCTTTCTATTAGTTTTCTCATCCACAGTAGAAGGTTTTTGCAATATATCTTCCGTTTCTTACGCAACATACTATTCTGATTTGCTGCGATACGATAAAAAACTTGAGTAGCTCCAGAACATCATTATACCGGTGTAGTAAAGAATTTTCAACTTCACAATAGTTCTGCATTACACAATGATGCTGAACTTTCGTTAGATATTAATGAGGCAAAAAATACACTATCAATCACAAGTTTGTATTGTTGATTGAAGCTTTGATTTGGTTGAACTTTTAACGTCAATCTGTTTGAAAAATCGTTTGCAAACTTGAATAAGAAAAAAAAATTTGAAACAACAAAGTACTTCTGAATGAAATAATAATAGAATTTTGATCTATGAACCTTATTTAATTAAACCATTTGTTTTTATTGAATAATACTTATTCAAGTTTATTTATCATTTTTAATGATATTCATCGAATTAAAAATTTTGTGTCAAAATGAACAAGGTCATTTTGAATCAAACCTACCGTTTTGTGTCAGATCACTTCAGGATGAACCACTTCCGAAAAACAATATGTCCCTTCATTCCAATAGACGGATTAAGTGAGCTCATTGCGTCAACTCAAACCAGCTCAGTTCCATTGTATTGATATTTAGCGTTATATCCTATGTGTATTGTTATGATGTCCAGAAATATGTCACTTTTGGCATATCAGCTAGAATAATAAACAGTGAGCATTACTAAAATATTTATGATCCTAAAAAACATACAACAAAGAATGGAACACAATTTCAGATTTAATGTGATTTTAACCCTGGCCTTCAGCTCGGGCAGTCAATCTCACCCTTGTCTGAATTCATGTTGTATCACTTCTAGTCATACACTAAACTATTACTACCTATCCCAAGAAAAGGTTTCTGCTTTTTATGTCTCATTTTCCGTAACAAAGATTTTTGGATCCTCTAACTTATCTTTATGCTTGCCCACGATACATTTTTACAGTTGTCATATTTCTTGTGCTTGAAATCACGCCATATCATTTCAAACTTTGAGTAACAGTAGTATAACCTTCATCACAAATGAACATTTCGGTGTTAGAATGATTTGTTTATGATACATCATTGTTCAAATTTTTGTGACTTGATCTTCCAAGAATGTCTGATAAAAATAAAAATTTACGTCTGTAAAGTTAGCATTGACACAATACAAAATAGATTAGCATTATTGATGATTCCTCGAAAGCTAATCAAGGAACAAAATTCTAATTAGGACAACCAATTATCGACAAATTTAACATCACAAATATATTTTGTTGTTTGAACAATGACTGAGATACGGATGGTCAATGCTGGACGAATTAATGCCAGCTTTACCAGTAATGTCATCAATTGATAACTTGTGTTCTGTACATTTCTGGTTCTTCCAAATTTGTGACGACAGGATTTTACGACTATGCCGTCACGTTCAGTCTGTTTCATGACCCTAGCGTTCACGTGACTGAAATTCTGATTTGTGATCAATTACCGTCGACCTACTGGAAAATTTTCGTAGCTGAAAATAGTCCGTGCGGTTATTCTAAGAACAGGGCTAGACGAACTATGTTCTCATACTCACTCACCCCAATGTTGCTTTGACATAACGTTATACACGTGTTGAATAATGATTTGCATTTGTTAACTCATCAAACATGAATCATGATTCATGAGACAATCATTTCAACTTTATAGAATTGTGAACATGAGCATGATTGATTTTTTTACCTTTTTTTTTATCGTAAGAAGGATTGTAAATTAGATATCCTATTTCAAAGGCATATTTACCATCTTATCATTTTTGAATTCTACCTTTCTTATGACTTCCAAATAATGCATTCATTTCTTGCTTTATGATACTCAACGTAGCAGCGATTATTTAGTTCAATCTGGATAAACTGGAATTTTGAGCTTTTCAAAAAACCGAGCATGGGTTCTTCTTATTGTGAAAGAAGTCAAGCAAGAAGGGTAATGATTATCATTTGACAAAGTCCGTCGCATCAGCTCAGTAGTTCGATTTGTTTCCATATCATTTAAGTACCAGGCCAGTCAAGAAAATATACCCCTTGAGGCCGGCGAAAATCGGGCTTGTGTAAAATGAACTGGGGTTGTTAGATTAAACTCCAACCCTTTGTAACGCCCCGGATACTACTCGTGGCATGATGAGTTAAAAACCTAGTTGGAAGAGTATGTGACTCATGGGCAATACTGAAGCATATTATTCTACAGAGGGACAAAAACATAAACTTTTATCAATAATTAATGATAATTTACGTTCGTAAGTTATACTTGTGATTCTAAAAAAATTTTTTTAACTTTCTTAGCAAGCAAAATGCAGCTTATCGAAATTTTGATTGATAACATGTGTTAATATAATTATTTTAGTTATTTTTGAAAATTTATGATTAGAAATTGATTGATACAATATTTTAAAAATTTTGTGAATATTTTTGTTGTAGGTGAGTTTTTCTTTGGAAATTCAATCATCTTTCCGAAATAACAGCTTTTGTAAGTATACAAAAAAAATCATTTCACTTTAAAAAAAAAATAATATTGATTATTTGGTATTAAAACAAGTCTAAAGCAAAATTAGATAAAGAAAGGCCAAAAAATGTTCGTTTTTATTAAAAAAGTCATAAAAATAGATGCGAGGTTGATTTTAGAAATAGAATTGAGTCAAATTAGCCACTGTAACAAAATCAAAATTCGTTTAATTAATTACATACTGTTAAAATTACTGATTCGAATTGGGAACATTTTGAATTTATCTGATCGGCATAAATTATTAGAGATAGCGACAAAGTTACTTCTGCATTGACAGTGAAAATCAATACAGGTCGAATCAGCCGTTAAGCATTGGCTGTCTTTCCAACAACAACTATTCCAAAGTGGTAGACAAGTTGATTTATTATTTGGATAACTATTAGAGTTGCTATGACACTATTTATCTAGATCACATAGCTAATGCCAAAGAAGGAGCACAATCAAATATATTTAGAGCACAGTAATTTTCAATGTAGTCGCATTTTTTTTCCGTGGAACATTCGGAATTTTTTATCGCTCCCGAGTAAACGTCATTATTTCGGCACATTATACCCAGTAAAACTTATTTGAAAAAATTAATCGTCACTTTTTATCTCATTATTTAGAAAGTAACTATTAGTAACGATAATTACCTGGATAGCATTGATGTTTCCAGGAAGCATAAAGTTTTCTATGGCATTGGCACTTGTTGTCGATACAAGACGTATCGAAAAAAATGCATTCATCGTTCGCATTTTTATCACCGAGAGAAATTAAATTCGTTTCACATATGCATTTTTTAGTAACGAAATATTCAGAATATTTAATGACTACACAATCATTGCTATTTTCACAAGATTTCAAATAAGTTTGGAAAATCCAAAATTGCGTGCATCATAATCTCATTTTCCACAATAAAATTGATTAAAATAAAATAAAAAACAAAAAAAAAATAATAAAATATTTTTATGAGGAGTGTAAAACTAGAATTTCAAATAAAAAGTCGATTTACTATGGTTCAGCCTTAACCCGGAAAAAATGTTTGAATTCGTGCTTTGCTACAAGTAGTGTCACCTGCTGGACGTAATCCAAAGCATTACACAGTTGACTTGGCTCGCCCCTACTGTGTTTTATGTATGTGCATATAAGAAATATAGAAATACTAAAACTATGAAGAACAGTCGATATTTTTTTTTTTATTTATTTAATAACAATTAAACCACATCGAATCAGACCGTAAAAAGTGATAGGCTTCTATTTCTAATTATATTGAAGCGTAAGAGGAAAAAAAAAGACCCGATTAGTAAAGTATTTCGCTCGTTATCGAGATAACATACAGGATTCGTACATACAGACACACGGACGTCCAAGACAGAACTTTTTTAAACAGTTTTTTAACTAGTTCAAATTACAAATGGTATAAAAAATGTCATGAGTGTTAAAATTGTGTTTTTTCTTAAGATGTGTGTATGCATATATTATTTTACAAATGCAATATATGTAGAGTTGTAAAATTAGGCTGAAACTTATTTTTTTTAGTTTTATGATCACTGCAGAGTTTTCATTTTTGTAACTAAAGGTTTAGGGTATCGTAAATTATAAGATTTAAGTAAGTACGTCGAAGATACTGTGTGCAGATGTTTTGACAGATAGGTAAGATTGTTGTGAGTAAAATTGTAAGAGTGATTTTTAAAAGTATTTTGGAAATGAGTGGGAACTTTAAGTTTAAGTTATTTTTGCGCAGTGTAAAAGTATAACTGAGTGAGGAGAGAGGCCCAAGTAGTATGTAGAGTAATTAAGAAAAAGGATTTGAAAAGACAGTCCTGAAGAACTATTCTTTGTAGATAGACCTCTGCATTTTTTCCTAATAAACACAACACTTAAATTACCCGACCTGTGATTTCCTTTTTAATAGATAGAGACATTTTAAGTTTGGAAAATCAGTTGTTTTGCATGGTGACCGTAGTACCCACCTCAACACTTCGCTTATGAAGTGTGCAAAATATTCTGCAATTGATAAATTTCCATCAATCGTAAATTCCTTTGATTTTATCAAACTGCCGGTCAATAACCACCCCTGAACGTGACACAGTGATTTTCTATGGTTCGTACCTGACGAAGTCGGCATTGACACTTGTTTTCGATGAAAAGAGAATTATACAGAGCACACAAACTAAAGCATTAGTCAGATATAATTGTTCTGATAAACACAACGATTGTTGATGCACTTGGAATCGAGGACAAGTTTGCAATCATCATTTGCCTCGCATTCCATTCCAATATGATCTAAATCATCAAATATATATGTCAATTTAACAGTGTAAAACATTATTGTATAAGTTTTGATGGACCTATGTGATACACACTGAGCTAGAATAACATTCAAAATAACGTCAAAAGTTGTTAAGGCATATAGTACTGGGTATTACACAGTTGTCATTTGTTGAACAGTAAATATTATCTTCTGGTTTGCACGCTGAAAATCTAATTGGATTCATTCTATAAAGCATGCATTTGTTAGTGTCGATGCATATTGCATTTGTTCTTCATCAGAAAATTTTTACAGATAATTGTTGATAAATTCCTTTTCTATCTTTAATGGCATCAGTACTTTACTATTTATAACAAAAAGATGTTAATTATAATTTTCAAACGAATTGACCGATAAAGATGCAGTTTGTGACATTCTTAAAAGCCTTATTCAATTTGAAATTAAATCACTGTGTCGATTAGTTTCATAATCATTACAAACTCACGGTATACGTAAACAGATTTCATGGAATACGAAAGAAAAATCAATTAATTTTTCGTTAAAATCTCATAATTTATATAAGTTATTTAATAAAAGTATTTTCTTTGACAATTGTTGAGATGGAAAATTAATGGGCAATTTTATCCTTCGTCTATTATACTTTCAAAATGTCTCAGTCAGTTTTAATTTATGATATCAGGGAAAAAAATAAACGTATATAATATAACTATACTTACATTTGTATAATGAGACAATTGTCTTCCGTGAGGATCGTAAAGGATTTTATAAAAATATATTAAACTTAAAGGACTTAGTTTAATCTGTCCAGTCTCCTGTTGAGTATAGGGGAGATAAAAAAGACCATTCAAAAGACGAACGTAATAACGCTTCAATTTAGCGCCTTGGTTCTCTTTTGACTGAAAATCTTGAGTGAGGGTTTCATCGTCTCGAATAAGGAAAATAAAAAAGAAAAAGTAAGATATTCTTGTAAAAGCATCAGAAGGACTCGATCAAAATCCTTTTGCAGCATAAATGATATGACAGAGAAAAAAAGTTCACACTTTTACATAAAGAACTGGCTTTCTGAAATGATCTTTCTATATGTGATTGACACAGAGCATGAGGGAAACATTTTTTCATTAAAAATGATGCTAAACCCAGCAATGAATCTGACGAGGCGTCATGTCGTGCTTGCGTTTTACGTCTTTTCTTCGCTGCCATCCTTGCGAAATGGAGTTTCCTAAGGACAATTCATCCGCACGTTTTTAGCAAGATAGGTTTTCTTTTCAAATTTAAGCCCAGTTAGGCTCTCATTGAAAGAGTAAATCTCGTGTTTGATGACCTTTGAGTCTGATCAAATCTGTAGTCCTTACTTTCGATTTCGCTTTTAGAAAATGAAAATTCTGAACATTTCAGTCGTAAAGCGTTGAGACGCGCTCTAGTGATATTTAGACATTTCAAATGAATCGATAGATGCATTTTTTTTTTCTTCAAAGAATACTTAAGCGTTAATGAACTTTAAATTTGATTTCTGTTTCAACAGTTATTTTTCATGAGTTAAGCTGATAAAAGTTATTCTGATAAAATATTTGAACATTAGTTCTTTTGATCAAGTCGAATAAAAAATTATCAATGAATCAAGGTATCAATGAATATTTCATTTTTATAATTTATTCATAACACTTGACGTGAAATTCAATAAAATATTACCTTCCAAATTCTTCAGATTTTATTCATATCACAATTTGTTTCCACGAAAAAAAGCTAATCATAATATAAGCCCGGTCATAAGATAACCATGACCATATAATAATTCATTTTTATAACATACCATCGCTGGAATAGAAAGTCCAGCAATCCTGCGGTCAAAACGTGTATCATCTCTGACTCACCCTCGAGAAGATTATAATTTCGTGAAATGACTCGCATTTATCGAGCGTGGCTCATATTCTTCTCAGCGTGCAGTCACTGAGTAAATGTTTCGCCCTTCTTTCCATCCTCTGTATGTACCTTTTTGGTCTCTGTTCTGTTGGTGGTTAAAAGCCGATGGAGTATATGTGCAATAGCCCGATGTCTAGAGCACCTTATGGCTCACTAATCTCAATCACCGCGGGTGTTCCTGTTCATGGGTTATTGATATACGCTTCAACTATCATGAAAACTTTTCGGCATGTAGTTGTAAAAAATCGGCGAAATAAAAAAAATCAATTACACCTATGTGTGATATAAAAATGTGCAAAACAGGAATAAGAGCCAAATATTCAGTGGCACTCATCGTTATTGTGGGTGACAGGTTCGAATGTCCATTTTTGAATATTTTTCTTTTTCATTTGTCATGTTGTTCATCTTTTTTTTTTTTTTTGTGTCATCGGCAGTTCGGATTTATTCATACACAGTTTTTTGATGATAGATCGATTATTTTGTTAATTCATTTCATCTTGTTCATCAAATGACAGTGTCCATCAAATCAAAAATATAAAAAAACTTTGTAATAAAAATGGGTCAATTTTTTAATCCCTAATTGTAGAATTAACTCTGTTTTGTTTTGTACAGTAGCTTTTGAATTCAAGAATCGATACCAAGTAAAAACTCCAGTCCCCCTCATAATCGATATTCATGGACAACGTTAACAGAATTCGGCGGCAATTCCTGGAACGCAGAGGTCCAAAACGCCAGATATGCAAATGATTGCTGTTCACACGAGTTACTGGGGATGATGTATTTCAACTAGACAGAAACTGTTGGTCTTCAAGGGGTGATTGTACGTAATCCCTCGGCCGCGGTGGTTCACGATGCAACTACTGCTAGTTTCCATCACACTACTGTGGCCGCAGATACTTGTGGGTTTGCTCAAATATGAGATGTGCAGATGCATGGGTTCCTTCATTTATATCACTCCTGGATTCCATAGTTCATTATTTTGTTATTGCTATCCATATAACTTCGTCAGTGAGTTATTTTATTTATGATAAATGGTGATAATTAATCAAGCAACAGATTAGCTGTGCGTCACACTTAATCATGCATAAGTCGTGATAAATGATTGTTCAGAAGGAGAAATGAGTTCGCACTATGATTATTTATAACTAGCTCATTATAAATGGTTCTACTGAATTTATGGTAAATTTGTTACACAGAGTGCTAATAATCGCGAATAACATATAACATATGTTCCATTTGAATGTTTTCATTAGTTATGATAATTTGATAACGAGAAGTAATCCCGAATATGGAACATATGAACTATATTTCTCAGTCATGATAATAGCTACTATTAGCTCTGAGCAAAACAAGTATTTTACTGACATGAATGTATTCTCGATGGGTACCCTTATCAAGTAATCTTGATGGTTTATAGTATTGTCATAGCCGTGCACCTTTCGTACAAATTATTAGTTTGAATGTTTGCAGGCGCTTGTACTATAATTTGTCGAACATTCCTTTCGATTGCTGATGTTATTTATTTACGCAAGTTTTACAGGTTATCCAAACAATTCTTACAAATTTCGAAGGATGTAAAATTTATGTATACACATAACATCAGGTGTCCTAGTTGGAAAAATTAAATAAAAAAGTATATCTTCAATGCACGGAAAAAAATTTCTGCCAAAATTTACGATACAACTATTGTAAAGCTGGACTATACTTTTATTACTATAAATTTTCAAATATTTTAGAAGAAAATTTACTATTTATTTATGAAATTTTACAACTTACTATTGTGAAAAGTAACAGCTTAAAATTTCCAATGCTGCTTCTATACCTTTCCAATAGAACTATAACAAATTTTACAATAGTTGAATTGGAATGTTTTTTAATTAGTGTGAGTGATGGCCGTGCACAGCGCTAGACTCCGAATTTATGTAAATGTTAAGAGACATGATAACTAGCTTACCTCGGATAGCTTAGTGGGAGGGTCTCTGGCGGCCAACTAAGAGATCTGGGTTCGATTCCCGGATAGGACGAAGATTCCGATTTCTTTTATCGGTTACTGTATAGGTACCAATTAGTCCTACTTCCTATCTCTCTCCCTCCTTAAAATTTCTTTTAAAAAAACTGGGTGTCAATTTTTACAATAGTTGAATTGTAAAGTTTACAAACACATATTGTATAATTTGCTCTATATTATTCGACTTTATAAGTTTCTTGCTAGCCTTGTTTGTTGGATAAAATTTACAATAGTAGATAGATCGTCAAAATTACGAAATGAGAAGTATATTCTATCGTTACTATTTAATTTAATAAAAATTATTATAGTGAAACAGTAAAAATTCCTTCAATTTTCTGTCCGTGTAGAAAACAAAAAATCTGCTTTACTATCAAAATAGTTAGTGTCAATCGCTTAGTAGAAAGGAACTTGTTTATGTGTAACATATTTTTGAGTACATCAAAGTGATTCAAAGAATAGAAAATAAAGAGACAAACAACTGGTTTTCATATTACTGTGACAAATTACGTTTGCATTGTAAATTCCTCTTTTGTCGTCTGTTTATATCGATTTAACTGATTTCTTCCAATTTGCTTTTATTTTGAAAACCTTTTTTTTTTGTTCCATGTAATTTGAAGTTTCAAATTATTCATTTTAAATACGACAATAGAACACAAAAAAATCTCACTATTTTCCAATTTGTTTGAATAAAGTGTAATTTACCAGACAAATGAGATAAAAGTGAAACATTCAATTAAATTAGATCGTATATTGCGTTCAGATGTACATTCTGGAACTCATCAATTAGATGTGATTTGTACACCTTTTTCTAGGGTATGATGACACAGTTAAATTATTTTAGAAACCAGTAGAAAATAACTAAGCGTCATATGTTGGAAATTGCAGTAGAATCACAATATTATATCTAGACAACACAATCACACGATTAAATTTGCTGATGTCTTAGAATGTTGAACTGACAGCGAATATTTGCGTAGAGTGCACAGAGGATAAGTTACAGCTAAACTAAATGATGTCATATTTCAGACACATCCATAGTGAGTAATCTAATGAGCTAATTGGAAACAATTGAAACAAATCCGAGCAAACAGAAATAAATGTTTATCAGTTTATTAAATTCAAATTCCAATATATTCTGATTGTTCGGAGGACAGGGAAAGAATGTAATTTTGTTGTTAAAATGCACATCAATGTAAATACTAAACCGCGGGGATGTGAAAGAGACGTACACCGTGATGGTGTGGTTCATTAGTGATTTGCCGGAGCTGTCTGGACGAGCTCAACCCTCGTATATCGCAAAATACCGAGTTCGCGAGGGACTAGGTATAGTATACTGTGTTTCTGTGGGGCTTGAGCTGATTCCTCTGTTTGGTCAAACAGACGGCCATGACAGAGTCAACCACTGAAGCGAGTATATACACAAGGGTTGCCAAGTCATTTTGATAGTATGAGTCTGTTGACGTCGACTAATCATCTTTCAACTCAACATCAACTAGCACATACTTCTTTTCATCATTGAGTTCATTACTACTGTCTTATACTGTCATACCCTTACGTAAAACCTGTAAGTCTTGTGTTTTTTCTGTTAACTCTCGAGGCAAAAATTTTGGTTGACAGATTGATGAAAAAAATCATTGTAAATTTGTATCCAATTCTATTCTCGCTTAATGTATTTTTCTACATCTTAAATAGCAAAGTTTTTCATCCTATTATGTATAATTTTTATTATTAAATGGCTGCTTAAGAGAGAAGATTGGCTTAGATGACTTAAAAAATTCAATTTTTTTAATGTCAAAAACCGATTTTAAACCTGTTCAAAAATCAATTTTAAAAATTTTAATTTGTTCTTATATCATAAATTATGCATATAAATATAATTCATTTACAGATTTTTTTAAATGGTTTCTTAAAAAGTTTTTAACAAATTATTTTGATATTTAGCAGAAAGTTTCTTTCCACAAATACATAAATTGACACCGAAAGCTAAACTAGCTGTCCTACAGAGTTTCCACCGAGGTTGTTCCAGATTCTTGCGAGGAACCTTGAGACGTCTGTAATGAATTAATTAACACATCATGATTTCGCGAATCCATATTATCACTTAATAAATTTTCTAAAGTTGATCATTTTCGATGATTTTATCCGGAATTCCTCTTGATCTCCTATTTATTTTTGATGAAAATTGTGACTTCCAAAATGTACACAGATGATTTCTTTCTCCATTTCGAAAAAAATTCTACAATATTCATTTGACCATATTTGTAAACTGTTCTCATGATTTCAATGAATGACAAATTCTTACGTTTTAAAAATTGTACAAAAATTTCTAAAACAAAGTAGTCTCAAATATTTCCTCCCGTTTAACTCATGCATTTTCGGATGTATTAAATTTTCAATTCTTTTCAATGAGCTCATCAAGATAAATAATAACGATACTTCAAAAGTATAAAAATGATGAAAAAAATATGTAATTTTGCTTGTATTTGCTTAGTACGAAGGATCTTAAAATCGGACTGAATTCTCCCTTGACTCTTGAGAAATACACCCTCTGAGGGAGCTCAGCCGTAGATCCAATATCAACGATATTTACGAACAATTTCAAGATATTTGTTGAAGGTTTCCACCCTTCTAGCTCCTGGCTCTCTGAAATCTTCTTATTTTTTACTTCACATTTTTATAATGAAATGATTCCTGGTCGGCAATCGCTTTTGCAGAATCCATAATTGCGACGACAGACTTTTTACTCGCTTAAACTTTAGCATCTCACTCCATTAATCCCGTCAAAAGCACTTTGCAGATCTCACACTTATCCCACAGGACGGAAGTACTCTTCCTCAACTCAATACTGGAGACATCTACAGGTGGTAAAGTTGAGAAATGAACATTAAATTGGATGGTCAGAAGTAATGAGCTAATTAATCCTATTTTGTTCTAGTGCACAAGACCAGGATTCTCTTCCACTTTTAAAACCCCTTTCTGGAAAACCCTTACCTAGAAGTCAAATCCAATCTCTTATTCCCGGATAATTAAGTAAAACATTTAGCTAGTGCGTGTCCGTGTCCATTGGTTCATTTTCTAAATTTCTAATAGCAACAGCAATGATAAGATCCGCCCTTTGGTGGTCCACCGCACGAAAGAGAGTGCAGAAACCCCTTCGCTAATTCTGCGGCCAATTATGTCTCCGGGTCTACGGGTTTTACGTGAAGGCCTCACTCTGGTCTTTTCCTTTTCGCTCGCTTTACTTTCTGTTAGGCTTTTATCTTTCAGATTCTCTTTTCAGATCCAGTGCGTCTTGTTAAGAAGGGACCGTGGACATGACCACTTCTGAAAAGGCAATTTTCTTTCTTCCTTTTTTCCATTTTATTCTTTTGATAAGACGGAGAAGAAATTTCTGCTTTCGGATTGCTTGAGTCTTATTATTTCCTTTAGGATTATGATTTTCATTATAATTATAACAATAATGGTAATAGCTATCATAACAATCATTATTATCACAAGACGGGGATAAAATATGATTTTATGGAAGCAATTTAGTTCTAATAATTTTTATTTACTTAGAACACACTTTTTGATCTTATTGTTTCGTTTAATCATTAAACGTGCTGGCTTTCATCTTTTACTACCATGATTTGTGTGATATTTGGAGAGAATCACGCTGAATAAAAAAATACTTGATTCAAGATAAATGCTCTTGTTCCAAGAAAAGTTTTTTGAAGAAAAACGATTGTCCAGTGGTTGAAGAATTTGTAACATTCAACAACCTTCATTAACTGTGAAGAGATAATTTTACAGCATTAGATGCTCTAATAAATATTTATTAATGATTAATAAATCATTGATTAAATGTAACTTATTAAAAAGTAATAGATACTTGTTAAAAGTCAACAAATATTTATTTATAGTTAATAAAACATAATTTAACTGTTAATTAATAGTATATTACATACCTAGGCCAGTAAAATAAGAAAAGCCTCAGACCACATGTTTGTCAACCTCGGCTTCGCCTCGGCCAACAATAACATGTGATCTGAGACTTTCCTTATTTTACTGGCCTAGGTATGTAATATACTATTTCGACTCACGAATAAAAAATGAGTATAAAAATTCTATTTCGACACTTTATGATTCCACAAATTTATTACATAACAAAAGTTTGTTAGGCCAGGTGGACTAATAGACTTCTTATAAAAAAATAGAGCAAATACAGTTAATAATAAAACAACGGTGGTAATAAATTACCCATATTTTTTATGGTAAAAATTAATTGTGTATCGTATTTTTATTAAAATACACAGAAAAGAAACTTAACTTGATTCAAGAGAAAAATTCTTGAACCAAGAATATAATTTTAAAGAGGGTAATTGTTTTGAACTAAGACGAAAAATTCTTGAATCAAGTAAAATGTCCTCAAATCAAGAATTTTTTTACTCAATTTAACAATATTAAGCTTTTCAAAATTATATACTCGATTTAAGAACATTTTTTTTCCGTGCATGTTATGGCATTATTTGATTATAAATCATCACTTTGTACAATAAACACGACACGTTCAAATTAAAAAAATTTATTTATAAATAAATTATTCTGTTCTGAATCGATATTTGTTAACCATTAATCGATGTTTGTTAACTGTCAATGAATATTTTTTTACTGGTTAATAAATGTACTCTTTTTCCAAGAAAATCTCTACTAAGACACAGAAAAAAAAAATTTCTTGAACCAAGAAAATTATAAGAAAGACTGAAGTTATTTTGGAGCAAGAAAAAATTTTCTTGGCTTAAAAAATTTCACTTCGTTCAAAAAATTTTAACTTTATTCAAGAAATTTTCAGTATTCCTTAAAATTTTCTTGATTTAAGAAAATTTACGCTTGACTCAAGACTTTTTTTCTTTCTGTGTATTATAAATGTGAATGTAAGTTTGTTTGTTACGCTTTCACGCGAAAACTACTTAACCGATCATTATGAAACTTTGTACACATATTATTGAAGGTATTAGAAGTAACATCAGATACTTTTTATTCAAAAATACAAATTTTATTTTTAAAAAAGATAAAAAAATTGTTTGTCAAAAAATTAGAATCACATTGATTCAGTTCTATTAGAATGTAATAATCTTTGATATTTATCTAAGGGCTTCAACGCGAGCGAAGCCGCGGATAAAAGCTAGTATTTAATAAAATTAGAAAATAATTAGTAATGTTATAACTAATAAATAAATAAATAGTTTTGAAATTAATGAATATATTAACGGTGAATGAATTATATTATTGCTTACGAGTAACTTTCTTGAATTAATTTTAACTGAATATTTCAGAACAAGATGAAAATTTCTAAAAAAAAATTTATTTTAAATCAAGTAGTCTTCTTTCGTGCAATAAGTCTTTATAGTTGATAGTCATTGATCCCGCCCTCCTGTTTCTTTTGTTTTCTTTTACTTTAGAAAGAGATTGTTCAATCTTTAATTCTCAGCTCTTAGGTATCCCTGTGATTTTTTTCCGGGTGTTCAATTGAAGAATATATCTTCTGACTCGAGGATGGTCGGAGTGGATTTGTGTCCTGGGTTGCTCGCGTGAAAGACGGAATGACCTTAGAGGGGCATCTATCTTAGTTTGTGCTTTTTCCCAATAGAAATAATAGCACTCCAGTGTTTATTGTTTCCGTTATTTTAATAATTTGTTGATGTAGGAAGAATTGTATATTTTTTCTCTCTTGTACAGAAAAAATATGAGGATAAAAATGCAAAGCAATTAACTACTTTGAATTTCAATTCTGAAATTATTTCAACTGGAATAAAACACTGAAAATATGATAACAACGGCATATAAATTGTGAATTCTTGGAGCGAAAGAAATGTTAGTTGGGGTGTGGCAAGTCTGGAATGTGGTTCGTGTTCGTCCAAAAAAAGGGCAACAATGCGACGAAATAATTCGTCTGCCCCGGAATTCGGTAATTTCTCTTACCCGATGCTACTGAAAAAGAGAGGAATAAAAAAGCTCCAAATTAAATGGGAGACAAATTGACAATGCTGTGAGTTAGGACTTTTTAGCTAATTCATGTGGATCGTTAGTTAAACCGTCGGTCTTTTAAACGTTTTTACGCATACAGTCATTCTCAATGCTCAATGTATATATGTATATATATGAATATTTTAATTTTACAGTCAGTATAAATGCTCGAGTGGAAGGAGATGATAAAGTCGCGGCTAATTAAGGTACCGTTTTACGATAACTGTTGATAACCCGTCGCTGAGTACAGAGGGTCCTCCAGCATTGTTGGTTGTCACCAGGATTATTTGCATGAGAAAGGACCTAGGTTTATAACCTCGTTTCCCTTTTTACCGTCGATTTTACGATTCTGCGTATTCATTTGAATTTTTTTTGTATTGTATTTTTCTAACAATAAACCTAATTTCTCATTCTAGGTTTGAAGTTTATGTTATGTAAGATAAATTAATTAAACATAAATTTAGATGAATTTTATTCCAAGTAAGCTTCGGACAGTTCCATACTTACTCCTCTTGTATACAGTGATAGTAACAACGAATCAATTCTAGAGAATAAATATTTCAAAGTTAATTTTTTTATCAGTGTATTTGCATGTTTAATTTTTCGAATGTTTTAAAATCAATATCAAAATTTTAAATCAATCAACCTGAATGCCTCAAACGCTAATTTGTTTAAAATAACTCTGTTAATATTATCTATTTAATTAATTTTTTATAAACTGTCAATTGAATTAAAAACTTTGAGTTCAATCAATGAGCTTTGTGAAATTATTGCTAATTCTCCAAATATAATTTTCCGGCCGAGTCTATAGTAACAATACGGTGTTTTATCAAATAAATGAATTACATTACACATTTTAATTATTGTATAATAAAAAATGTCAATTTGTACAGTGATTCAAAAAAATCTCAAGATTATATAGTTTGTTTCTCATAAAAAAAAAAATTGGTTGAAACATTTAAAAATGACTAGGTTTGTCTATAACTGTTCCCTTACTTCTCATCCACAAATCTAAGTGATAAACGACCGTACATTTGCTACGAAAAATAGTTTTAGTTTACACAATTGTTTGATCTTAAGTTCACTGAATAAATGTTGATGGACAAAGGTCAAGGCAAGATAAGTTACGACTTATCCATTTAGACCGAGGGAATAAAATCCTGTGAGATGGAGTAACATTACTTATAAGAACTAGGAAAAACAAAGAACTACTAAAACTATCACCAATTTGTATCTGTTTTTATAAACCCCTGTTTAGATCCAGGCAATCATATAACACGTTTTTTCAAAATATTAAGCACATTCGTTTTTTATTTTTATTAATGCGTAAGTGACATTATCGCTCTTAACGTTTCGTTCAAACATCAAATGATGATCCTTATTCATTTGTGCGTGCTGTAAACGTATATCGTGAGGCTGATTTTATTTCTGAGCTTACCAACGAGCCAGGATCTTGCCTGAAACATAATTTCGGTTGAATGCTTTTATCTAACAACCTGCCATTTGTCTTTGTTGTATTTGCTTCCACTTTTGCTTTCTTCCGAACACTATCTCATTCATTCTGTTTACTATCCCTCGAGGTCGTCAGGATAAATTTGCATTGGATCCTGCTTTTTACGTTGCGTGTATAGACTGATAAGCTCTCTCAACAGCCTTCTTATTTGATTTTTTATTTTTTTTATTTACTAGGTACTGTTTCACTATTCACTTCGTTAAGTCTTTAACTTAACTTATAAATGTGTGATTGAGATAAAGACATGGGTGACTAATATTATTTTTATTTGCAAGAAATAATCTTCGTAAGTTTTAAAGTACAAAGCAGGCTTACGTGATCTACTGAGTGGATATAAATCTTGGGCGTTATCAAAGATTAACCTATTTCTTTGAGACTCTTTTATAATTATTTCATAATTATTAAAGCATCATTTAAATTCTTAATCTTTGCATGCAAAGGAATACTTACTCAAAATTAAAACTTAAGATTTATCAATTTAAAGTCTTGGTGTAATATAATATAACGAATAGAATAGGCTTAAAAGAGCAACAAAGCAAAATAGCAACTCCGTAAGCACTATTTTCCGCCTCTTCAAACGTACATTCGTTGAATTGGCGATTTTTTTTGACCTCTCCTTCTTGATCTTTATTCATTCTCCCTTTGTTACCTTTTATTCTTGTGTTCCAGTGTTCTTTTTCTTTTCGGGTTCTTAATACTTCTCACTTTCACTTTTACCCTTCGTCGTTATTCTTCTTAAATCCCGAGAGTCTTTCTTTATTTCCATTACAACGCTATAATTTAACTTTTAGTGCTTTTTAATAGAAATAATTCTAAAATATAAATCAATAGCTCAAGTTTTCAGTGTAATCAAATATTTATGTAGATGAAGAACGCAAAGATATATATTTCTTAGTAACACAGTATCTACTTCATATTTGACAATTATCATTTTAAAAATTCAGTTAAATTTTTTACATCAATTTTCGAATAAGAGTTTTTATTTCAACGGATTATTTTTAGTTCAACACTTATAAGAATCCGCTTTTTGCCGAAATTTTTTTTTCAGCTTACATTAATTTTAACACAAATCATATTATTTTGGCTACAATAAAAGTCACAAGAGATCAGAAAGCCTATCTTAATTAAGGTACTTGTTGCGTGATAAGCATATCAACAGAAAATTATGAAATTTTTTTTATCGAAAGACAAATATATTAATAACTCACTACCAAAATTTCTAATCAATTGACCGCAACGTTTTTGAGTAATTAATTTTCAAAATTGCATCATTTACACGCAGAGGTATAGAGAGCTGGTAAATTTAGTATGAAATTTTCCATATTATTCGAGTGATGCAAATAAATTCATAATAATTTCATAATTTTCTGTTGATATACCTATCACGCAATAACTACCTTGAAATGTCATCCATATAATAATATGTATTTTTCAATATATATGATTTAGATTATGACATCAGAAATGATAGATAAGCTCCTAGGAGGTGTGCAATCTACTTAATCCCTTACTAGCTTCCGGTATCATATCGTCTGTTCATGACAACATCATTTTGGGTTATTTCAAAGAATTCTAACGAAAATTCTCTTTTCCATTCACATCTATTTTATTTTCGACCCTTATCTAGTTTAAGTCAGCCTTGTTATAAGCCAGAGATAAGGCCTGACGTCAGAAGTATTTGGTCTCAATGTACCCAACTAGCCAAAGGGCTTATTAGGTAGCCAACATGAGTATCATATCACATTTTATTCTTGTCATCAAATTATACATTTTGCAATCTTCAGTTCTTGCAATCTTCCTTACTGTGGTTATGTTCATTCAAGAAATTTTTATAAAAAAACAATAATAAGTATTCATTTAAGCTTCCCATTGCATTGGTGCTCAAAATATGAACTCTAAAGTAAAAGTAAAATTATTATTAATTAATAGTATACAATTTTAATGTTGTAATTCATAATGACAATAACATGCATCGACCGTTTGTCCCTCTTGATTTTTCATCCACCCCATGTGACATTCCTCTGCAGCGTTAAGGCTATCTCATATCATGTAACCCTCTGATACGAATCCAAATGGACAAGAGAGTTTAATGAAATCAGGATCGAGTTACGAGAATACCATTATAGAAAAGGGAATGGAAACCATACCTAAAAGCTCTACACTGCGGCGAGTATTTATGGAAACCTTGTTATCTCAAAATTTGTGTGGTAATCAAACTTTAATGTATTCTCATGTACCAATCAGAATTTTTTCTAGTGAGTCTGCGTTCATAACCGTCAACCATCATAAATCTAAAGTGCACATCAAAGTTTGCTTTCTTGTCAGTTAAAATATCCGTAAATTAAACCTGTGAAAAATTTTTTGATAGCTATATACGGTGAATTTCCATATTTGATCATATCTGTGGTCTAATTTGATCACATACGGTTTATCAGGCTATACACAAGAATAAATCAATGATTTATTATAATTTTTTATTTCTTATAGAAATGTGTACATCAGTTAACGCGATTTATTCAACAAAAAGTAACTTAGTAATTGATTAAACTATAAATCTATGTCAAGAGACTCACTCAGAAGAGTTAAAAAATGATTCATATTTTAGAACTTAACTGTCTTGTAAGGAAAAGATTCAGAGATTATGCGTCACCTGTCGGAGATTTTTAACACTAGATTGGGTTGCAAAATCATATGTAAGAATATAAAACCAAATTAGACCCGATATGGGCTTATTGCCGTTTCAAGACTAATCAAATTATATCATCAAGTCAGATATGTCCATATCAGATCATATCTAAAAATTTCTTTACGCAAGGAATATATTCGTTTATAAATAAATATAGAACTTTTTAATTAATATCATCATACGAATCAATGAACTGTCGATAACAAAGACATCTTGATAAATAAGCTGCGGACAAAGCGATTAATATTTTCATAGATTAAAAATATGTTCGAGCAGGAATTGTAAATATTTGCTTTTCTATCTTCTTCTGCCGCCCCAATGATCTCCAAGACAAGGTTCTATCTTAGCTTTTATTGAATTCCTCTCTCCGCGAGTCCTTCATGCGCATACTGCCTGATCAATCTGCAAAGTACATGCAAATTCACTGGCAGGGGATATAACCTTGGAAAAAAATTCAACTTTCAAAATGCGAAAAAATGCTCAAACAGCACAAAGTTATAGTTTTATCAATAAAATATTATTATGAGATAACTCTTATCACTGAAACACACTTGCGATTTAATTCACAATTTGCAGTTCACAGAATAACCGCATTCCTATAATTCACTTTAATTCATTGCAACAACCGATCGATTGGTAAATAAACAGCATTTCATGCAAGGTAAAATAATTATCAATTTTACGTAGCAGTAAATATACGTGGAGAGAGGGGAATGGTGATACTAACAATATATAGCATGGGAATCATTAGATATGCAATGTGGTGGGTAACGCAACTAATTTTTAAAATAAAGAAAGAGAAATATTTAGATTATACCTCAATTATTGTGATTAATTCTTAATACTTCAGATCATATTCAATGTTTTATTCATATAATGATTGTAAAAATGGTTGTCGCAATAGTAAAATAAAGTAATCTAGTGTTAATCCTTAAAAGCTTCACGGGACTCTACACTGCCGCTGAGTCATGTTGTCTGTAACTTTCCAAGAGGGTTTGCAAATAGTGAAGGTTCATGTATCACATAGAATCAAGTATATACAACACCAGCGGCATAAATCTGTAACATCCTGAGAGCCCTCTTTTCTTTGACGGGATTACTTGTGTGGTGGGTTGCGTCAAGGGCTCTTCTTCAAATAAAAAAAGCTATCCCATTGGCTCAGTAGTTTACTAAACCTATTTTTTTTAATTAATTTCACTTTTTGCATCAATCGATAGTTATATACATACAATTTCAGTTTTAGCAGGGTTTAAATTCTGGAACTTTGTATATTACAGAATTAAGACGATGATCATTTTGATTATAGTGACAGATCAGAAAGATGACCATGATTAACACGATGATGAATAATGACGTTCATCGACTTGATGACCATGATTATTATAATAATGATAATGATAATGATTAACATGATGATGATAATAATCAGTAATATAGGGGAAAATAGCCTAAAGCGGGTAGGTGCTGTTTTATTGTGACATTGCATGCGAATGTCGAAGTATGCATTTGTAGTAATCATGGGAACACTCCTGAGTATTTGAAATTTCTGATTGGGTGTTCGAGTTTTAAAAGAAAGTAACAAAATACAAAATAAAGAAATTGCTAAATTTGTTAAAATTACGAATGGAATGTGTCATCAGATGATTCGAACACTATTACACTTATGATAATATTGATGAAAACATATTATTTCGATACCATTTAACTCTAAAGAACGATACAAGTTCGGACGGTTCCCTTTGTATTTTTGATTTTACAATTGTTTAGCAAAAAAACGTGTACTGGGGCAAAGGGGGTAGGGCAAAGTAAGTACCTACTTGCGCTGTTCTGATCCAATTCTATATTTATTTTGTCATACAATATTATCAATTAATACGTAAATATAAGAAAAAAGCGGAAATACATTCTTGATTGAAAACTTATTATCAATTTCAATAGAAAAATGCTTATTTTGCTTAAAATTAATGAAATAAAAATAAGATCATTATTTGAATGAGTGCAATGCCTAAAAACGTTTTTTTTAAGTTAGCTAAATACACAATTTTATTATAAAAATTAGTTTTATCATTAGATTCATCTATTTGTAGTGCTTATCTGCTTTGAGCTAAGGGGTAGGGCAAAGCGAGTTTTTAAACAGTACTAGAATTTTTAACGGCGCGCATTCGCGCGCCCCCTATCGGAATTCTCAAATAAATTTATCCTGTTCGATTTATATCGATATATTAATATGTTCACGTACCAGGAGATTGACCAATAGTAACTGAGAAGGGTTTATATTCTACCAATAAGGAAACAGGTCTCATTTTTTCGACTATTGACTAACTTCAAACTGTCATGTATTTTTAATGTAGGGATTCATTTTTTATTGATAAAAAATTCTTAGGCCCAAACTAATACAATATTCCTATATAATATTGAAGTTCGATCACTACTATGTCGGATAGAATAATATTCGTTAATAAGTCGAAGAAAAACTAAAACTTCTCGGCCTTCCTTGTTAGCTTACCCGCTTTAGGCCACCCTCCCCTAATGGTGATAATTAGCAGGATGATCATTATCATCAATCCAGTGGCCATGATTATTAGTATAATGATGATTGGTCACAATGATGATGATACTGATGATGATGCTGCTGATCATCCTACTGCTTCTCTTTCCTTCATCTCTTCATACTTTCTGCCGCATGTCGTTTAGTACAACTCGATTCGCTGTTATTTATCGACAATGGTTGATATGATGAAAGGCTATCATTTCATTACTCTCGAGTGGATTTTTCGTTTGGATATAAACCAAGATTTTGTATTTGGACAGAAGACACGTGAGTACAGGACGTTAGGGTTCCGTAATAGGTGGCCCTAGGGGATATCCTTGTGGCCTCTGATACACTGGCCGATACAACGCGAGTTGCTGCATCCCATACATTTTCACTTTCAGGGTCCACGTGACACGGTACCATAAATAGTCACAGGGAAACCGGAATTTCCATTATATCGCGTTCCTCTACGCTACGTCCAGGCCGTAAACAATATCATTGAACTCCGGCATCGACCGTCCCATTAGATGTCTGTTTGATATTTATTACTTGTGGAGGGCATTGTTGACCGAACTCATGGTCCCGTACCAAAAATTATGGATTTTCATTTAGGTGTTATTGAAAAGAAAAAAAAAGTATATTCCTGTTTTCAAATTTTCAATTGTAAACTGTAAATTCTGCACAAACCTGCGGTTAAGGTGAACGTTTGGGTGTAGCGGGTGTTGTTTTTATAATGAACGATCGATAGATATTAACCAGCAACGAACATATTGGAAGCACGTGGTGCACTTGGTTTCCACACAAGCGGCATGTAAAATTACGCCAGCTAGTTTAATTAATTACATTCAATTAATCAGTTAAGTTACATGTATGTTTACTAAATAATTCACGAGCAGGCTCCTACACGTATTAAAACAGAAAATAAAAAATAAAAATGAACTTTTTTTTGTTTATTAAGAATTACAAATAGATTAACTTCTTTTTAAAACAAAAGAAAACAGTTCTCATGTTCTTTACTTTTCAAGACCATTTATTTCGGTTTAAGAACAAAGAATTATCATGAACACAGGTGGTGAAGCACTGGAAAAGTAGCTAACTTGGTTGTGCGCCGAATATTTTATAAGCCAAAAACGACATAAACTTTTTTTATCCCTAGTGCTTCTTTCTTCTTCCCGGATGATTCATTCACTAAAGATGAGACTGTAAACTTGAATCCGATGATTATCACACACTCCTATCTTAAAGCTTACTAGTCTAAATTTTTTTTCTTTATGAACTTGAGACGTTAAGTTGTAGGTTTTATACTTTAGTAAAAGTTTTCTTCATCGTTTTTATGGTTTTTTTTTATTTATTTATTTTATGGTTTTCAAATTATGTTAATGGATGAATTTCATTTAAGAAACAGTGATGCATAAAAAATAGTGTTTATCAATTCATCGTCATTTAACAAATTAAAAAAATTCGAATATTTATTAAAATTGTGTAGAGTTAAGGAGGTATAAAAATTGTATTTATCAATTTAAAAAATGTTGCAATCAAAAAATAGTTTTTTGCAAAAACTGTTGATCAATTTCTTTTAGCTAGCATATTCTGTTCAAAAAGAAAAAAAAAATAAATGGCTTATGATAAATTTTAGATGAAAGTCATATTTTAAAATAAATATGACTTCCATCTTAAACGTACCAGAGATTTATCCTAAATTTTATATAGGACTATAAAACAAGAGTTGAGTTGGATGGTTTTTTTTTTTTTTTATGCGTCACGTTACGAATTTAGGTCACATAGAAGTATTTCACAATATACTCTACGTAAAATTTTGAATAAAAATTTTCTAGCCAAGATAGATGTTTTTTTATTAAAAATCAATATTATTAAAATTTATCCCGAATCCAGAACAGTGTTTTGATGGATTTTGTAGTAAAAATCACGAAAAGTTTATATTTTTAGTTAAAAATTTCGAAATTACTTTTTATCGATTAAATATTTCGGAAATCTAATTTTCAATAGATGTCAATTGAGCACTTTTTGAAAAATGATTTTAAAGAAATTTATTTAACATGAATAACATTTGTTTTATTATTGCACATGGAAGAAATTATCGTAAAACTGAAGTATTGTATCATGATGCTGTAAAAAATAATTTTTATTCGGCAAGAATATAATGTACGACGCAGATGTGAATTTAGATAGGCTTTTTATTATAAAAATGAATTAATGGTAGAGTTATTTCACGGTGCAGCTGCAACTATTTTTCAGACTTAGTACAGAAAATTCGTAGACTTTTTTTGTAGTATATGTCAGGTACACAATAATTTATTGGCAAAAAAAGTTGAAAAAATCTAGCGTAGTTAGATACTGTTGTAATTATAGCTTTTATTTGAATAACTAGGAACAAGCTGCAATTTATAATTGGCAGAAAAATAATAGAACACTGCGATTTATTATCGTTCTTTATCTTTTTCAAATTTATTCGATTACAAATCTCTAAATGACGAAATTGAGAACATCTCTGTCAAAATTAAATCTCTATCAGACTTTTGAGCTTGAAAAGCTAAAAAGTATAGAAAAGCAATCTTTTTAAGCTTGGAGAGCTTAAAACAACACGAAAATTGTATTTTTAAGCTCGAAGAGCTCAAAAATGCAATAAGTGCAATTTTGAGCATTTGAGTATGGAATTAGCGGGACGTTGCAGGGATGGCCTTTAGAATCAACCGTTTTTCTTATTTTTTTTAACATTCGTACGAGGATTATGGATTAAAAATACAATTTCTCTTGACGAGATAGGAAACTTGATTTTTAGGCCTCAGTAGAACTATGTCTTAGCGCATTCGCGCTTTGAGCATATAATATTTTAAACTGATATCATATTTATTTAATACACAAAGATTTTCCGTTACTGCATTAGAAACACTTCTGTCATTAACATATGAAGTAAAAAGAAAAAGAAATAATAATAATAATAATAATAATAATAATAATAATAATAATAATAATAATAATAATAATAATAATAATAATAATAATAATAAAATAAGAATAAACCTCGGTGGGGTTAGCCGAGTGGTCTAAGGCGCATGGCCTATAGAGCACTCGGACTGGCTCACCAGCCAGGCGTGGGTTCGAATCCCAAGCTGGTCTTAGAAATAATCTTGGTTGATATTCGACCCTTGCCGCGTAGATTAAGATTTTCACAACCTAAAAAGACCCCAACGTACCACTCCTAACAGTTAAAGTCGACGATATGACCACAGCAGTTAAAGCCGACTCTAAATAATAATTTATTAAAAAAAAAAATAAAAAATGAAAAAGAAAAAAAAGAATAATAGTGATAGTATTACATCTAACTGGAAAAAATTAAATTTCGTATGAAATAAAAAGATCATAAAGTACATTGATAAATTAAATCTTATTGTGATAAAACAATATGTTTTACTGCAGTTCTTTTTTTAATACAGTATATACAGCTGCATCATGTGCCTGCTATATGTGTTGAAGGTATACTTGTGAATATGCTACTTATTTATATAGTTTTTTAGTTCAGAGATTCCCTTCAGCTTAGTTTCTTCTGTAAATTAATTTAGTTAAATATCAGTATATTACCATTTTTTTAGTTTATTATTCTTATTGCAATTACAAACTAAAATGATATTCCTGAGCATGTATTGTCAACATCAACAATTTCTTGCTTATTAACGTATCTTCCTATTTCATCTTTGAGATATATTAACTCCTTGGTTGGTAAATATCTTTGTCGAGACCAAATCATCCCAAATGAGGTTCTGTACATTGTAGATTTAGGTCCCGTACAAACTATCATCGCGCAGAACTGTGTGTAATTCACTGCCAACGTTTTATGAATAAATGGACCTGTCAAGTGAAAATTTGAAACAATTAAGTAAGCACTCAGGAAACAATAAACTTAATGCAAGAGAACAATTTTTTAATCACGTGAATTTGACTTAAATCCAGAAAAATTCCTTAACTCACCAACTTTTCTATTTATTTTAAGACTACAAAACTTGTAATAATAATTTTGGTATTTCAAATAAAATCATGATAAAAAAGTTAACTTCATGGAAGAAAAAAAATCTTGAACTAAGTATACCATTTTAAAGAAAATGATTTTCTTGAGTCAAGAGAAAAAATTCTTGAAACAAGAAAAATTTATCTAAATCAAGAATAACTCTTGACTCAAGAAATTTTCTTCTTGATGCAAGAAACTTATTTTTTTCGAAATAGTATTCTTGCATCAAGATTTTTTCTCTTGAGTCAAGTTATGTTTTTTTATCAGTGTAATTACACGAATATAAATATTAATCCAGTTACAACAATATCGTTACAAATACTGATATAATATTATAATATTTTATCAATTAATTCTTGACATCTATCACAAAAATATACAAAGTAAAAACTGTTGCATCATTGCGTCAAAAATTTTTGTGTTGAATGTTTAACAATTATTTGTGTTGATTTGAGAGAATTAACATAAAAAAAGTGTTAAAATAACCCATAAAAGTAGTAATTTTTTAACACACATTTTAAACACAAAATTTTTTCACTCAATGATACAAAATTTCGTACTGTATTGAATTCATATACTTTATGTTAAAAAACTACTATTTCGACTATCTTTCCTTTAAAAACATGCAATATTATAGAAATCTTAACTATTACCTAGTACTCTAGGTGACCCATTGAGTTGCCATGTCGCAATAGTTTCATTTTCTGATTGTTTACCGTTAACCCTCCATAAAAGCCGTCCATTGCTTATCGGACTAGTAGTAGTGAAATTCATCGCAAATGATTCAGTTTCGTTCATTACGACGTTGAAATGTAAACACTTTCCGACTTTATCTCTTACAGGTGTAGCAGCAATTACATACCATTCTCCAACCATCTAGCAATAAAAATGATCACTGTTATAATTTCTTACATTTGAATTTATCAGGATAATTTATGTATTCACCTCATGATAATCAACTTTTTTCTCATCGGTGGGAAGAGGACATTTACATGAGCACAAGTACAAAGATAACAAAATTATCCACAATGAAGAACGCGGAATGATATTTTCAATCATTTTGTAAAAAGTTTTGAAAGATTCTTTTACAACTTTAATAAAATAATATCAAGTCTGCATGTGCCAAGAGTGTTACAGATACACTGTTTACACTAAAACCATGCTGGGATGACTAACATTTAATAACTTTACTTGTCTAATCGCAGAGGAGATACGTGGGTTTTTGTGTCAGTAAATAGTTAAAAATCACTGTTAACGATTATTTTATTTTTATATGTATTTATAATAGTAAATAACATGTATTTTATAATCTACAGCTACAGGCACTACAGCATTTAACAACTCTGGCAATACTGTCAAAATTTATAGCGACTATATAGAAATAAGGGGCACACGCGAGCGCACGTCTGAATGTACAATTATATATATTTTTATAATGATGCTTATGATATATTCACGTGTCGTTTATATATTATAAGCGCTTTTGCCTAATCACATTTCAAATAAATTGCCTTCACATATGTTTCTTTTCATTTTTACGCTCTTTATCGACCTGTATCTGTCAATCTATTTATCTATATGATACTTTTTAACGATATCGATTTTCAATTACACTGAAAAATTTTTAATTATACTTTAAAAAATCAGAAGTGAAAAAATGATCTAATAAAAAATAAGAAAGAAAAATAAATAAAAAGATAGACAGTTAATATAATAATAAAAATAATAAAAAAGTTTTATTGTTATCGAATTTTGTACGACATTCAATTTTTTACATTAGATGAAATGTTATCATTATTATTTATATTTTTTAATTGCGACTGTAAGTGATAGTAGTTCTTCCGCTGTAAAAGAAAAAATCTTTGTGCAGTAAATAAATATGATATTAATTTAAAATTTAAACTAAAGAGTAAAACTAATTTTTTTTTTGCATTAAAATTATTAGACATATTAGTCAGACCGTTTCGACCTCTCTGAAAAATGAACCAACAATCGGACAAATATTATTTTCTTTTTGAACGATAACATTGCTATCAATAAAAATTTAAAGGTCGCTTTCGAAATTGCTATTAATAATAATTACAAACAACTATTACAGTTTTAAAAATTAATAAAAATTGTACGAGGTCAAAGAATTTGATTTTATAGAACCAAGGTCAGTCATTTTCAAGATATAAATCTTGAATAATCATCGGCTGAAGATAAAAGTCTAAAGTAAGAATATCAGAGACAAGTAATAAAATTTTCTATGCAAGATGCTGGTTTTATTTAATCTATATAATTGATAGAATGAGGAAAATCTTGCCTCTAGCGTATTTTAATGATTAAATAGTTTTTTTTGGTGGAATTTGGCTTAATTGGAATGACTTTGACCTGAAATTGTTCTTTTTTAAGATTTTATATCGACTTTAGCGATAGTTAATAGTTAATTTATTATGATAAGTTTTTGGAGTAGTTATTAATAGATTTGAATTCAATGTTAAATGTAATTTATTTAAATATTTTTTTATTATGTCTATGCTGGTCAGGTTATATTTTAAATATAAATTTAAATAAATAAAAGAGCAAAAATTTTGTAATCTTTCTTTATTATAATTTATTATTCTTTATTATCTTAAGGGGGTATTCTGGTTTAAAAATTTCAAAAAATTCGATTTTTTTTTTTTGTATATTTTGCTAGTATAACTCTATAAGAATATGTCCCTAAAAGGATTTTTCGGAATCTAAATTATTTTCGGAGTTACAGCTAATTTAAGTTAAACGACTCTAACTGCGCGCGACTTGTCCTCAAACTTTGAACGCGTTTTTCTCGGAATTACTTTTTTAAAAACGGTGTGCATGATATCTCAAGTTCTACTCAACCGATTAACTTGAAATTTTATACAGAGTTTTGTCATACATTCTGGTATCGCACTACGTTTTCTTTTAAAAAAAAAAAAAATTTTTTATATTTTAAAAAAATTCCGAAAGGTAGAAAAACAGGGGAAAAAACAAAACATATTTTTCAAACCGCCGCCATTTTGTGAAAAGAATTTTTTTTATTTTAAAACGAAACGTAGTGCGATAGCTACATCCTTCCTCTTTAAGGATTATTAATCATTTTTCATTTCCGGTCACTGGAAGAATTGATATCCTGCACACCAGGATGTGCCATTTTTTCATCAGTCCCCACTTTGTCGGTCTGCAGTTTTTGGAAATTTGATTTTTTTTTTAATTTTATTAATATTTTGTACTCTTCAAATACCAATAAAAAACTGATAAGAAAATGGATACAAAAAATATTTGTTGTTTTTTTTCTATCGCGACCGAAAAAACACCTAAAATTTGGGCTTCTAAACCAGAATACCCCCTTAATTATAAAATGAGTTTCTATGGTCAAAATTGGCACAATCTAAAAAGTTATAATCTAATTTTTTGCCTTTTTACGATTTTATATATTTTTTTTTTTTTTTTTTTTTTTGGTAACAGACAATATTTTTTGTCAACTTATAGCGGCAGTTTTGAATAGTTCGTTGAGTTTATGTTTGTTCCGGGAATTTTTCACAAAATCATTACCCCTTTTTTATAGTAACAATGACATTTTTTAAATTCATTTCAAAAGTACCTAAACTATTTATATAATGATCAAAAATATCAAAAATCCATTAAACTAAAGTTTTTTAATCCATAATTCGTAACTCTCGACAGTCACAGAGCAGGTTGCTTTTTTTGTCCATGCTGTTTTATTAAACTAATAAATAGACGCTTTATCAAATTTTATACTCAAATAATATACGATCAGTTATTAGAACAAGAGTTATGCTTCAGTAATAACATCTTAGAATATTGTCTTAATTAAAGTAATAACTCTCTCTACATTAAGGTACAGGTATTAGATAAATCCGTTGTTAGAACGGACCTTCGTAAATAGATTCGGTTGGCCGTACGATGTTTTGTCACTTGAAATTGTCTTGAGATATTTTATGTTATAGAAGGCTAATATTAAATCGATTAATTCCCATTTAAAATTTATAAATAATAATAATATAAAAAAAACATGATAGTGAGTAGCTTTTATTTGCAGTTAAATTGTTTCGAAGATAGTGATAGTGGTCGAGTTGCGTGTAATTTTCAACTAAAGCATTTTACTCAATTACAACCTTCTCGTTCTTAGTTGGTCCCTAACCCTTATTACCGCCATCAGCGTCCAAACTAAAGTGAATTAATCAAGGGTCAGAGTAACTATGAATGTAGTGACGCTCGTTATACCTATATCTCTAGTTTCTGGAAGCTCCAATTTATTATCGGAAATTTCTTAGATTCATCAGAACTTGCGGCTTTCAGGAAATTTAATATCTTGGACGGACAATACCATGGTTGAGAGTGATAATAACGGTTCATCTTCGTTATTGATAAATAATTGGTGATTAAAGTTCAATGGTGACGTTCAAAGACTTTGAAAGTACAATAACCTGTGAAAAAATTTTCCAATGCGGCCTTGTCTGGTCGTTTACGGCCATATCAGGTTATATGTGAGAATAAAAAAAAAAATTTATTGAAGATTTTTAGTTATTAATTTCTTTGATAAATGTATAAGGATATTTCAGAAGAGTGGAAAAGAAATAAAACTTATTCCATAATTTAATTACTCAAACTTAAAACTCTTGTAAAGAGACGATTTAGTTATCTTGCGCCATCTGTCGGAGATTTTCAACTTTAACTTTAATCAAAAAATTATAAGTGGGTATAAGTGATCACATACTGTAAAAAATAGGAAGTAAATTTTTAGTTTCATCATTCAGAGTACCGGAGTGAAGAAATAAACCACTTCGCATGTGGAGTTAATCTGAAGTTTTTCTTAGCTTATTCTAGTGAAAATACACAGAAAAAAAATTTATATAAGAAATTTTTCTTGGTTCAAGTAAATTTTACTTGACTTAAGAATTTTTCGTTTTGATTCAAGACAATGAAACTCTTTAAAATTATTTTTTAGGTTTAAGAATTTTTCTCTTGCTCCAAGTTAATTTTTTTTGTTGTACAGTATTGTTTGAACAATTTTCAAAGTAAAACGTATTTAACTTTACTTTCAACAAATAAAAATTCATTTATTAGTTAAAAAAAAGTGATTGTCATGAAAATGGAAACAATTTTAAATCTATTAATGCGTAATAAAACAATTATTAAATATTTATTGTTATCGGTAAAAATTAATAAAACCACATTGTTTACAATTATCCCACTACTCTATAGACTTTTTAGACTCTGTTCACCTATAGTTATAATTATAAAATATATTTATTTATTTCTTTATTCATTAATCCTAGGACTATGTTCCCTGACGACCATAACTTGAACAAAATTCTCATTAACTCAGAAAAAATTTGTATTCCCTTTCGGTGAACTCTTAAATACACAATATCTCGAATTATTTGGACTCGGTAACTCGAACTTAGTATCGTTTCCCTTTCAGTATCGATAAGAGATATTAATACTCTACGACTCGAATTTTAAAAGTGAAACTCTATAAGTCGAAGTTAGTAAAATATAAAGACGTTTTTCTCCGAACTGTTCAATCTTATAGCAATCAAATCTAAATTTCTGTAGGGATTTTCAATGCTTCTTATATTCTTATTTGTAATGTATATTTTTTCTTTAAGTTATTTTCTTGCAAATCAAGTGTTTTCTTAATTTTTTTGGTCTACTTGCAAATTTTGAACATCTTGTTAAGTTGAAAACTCGTTAACTCGAAGTTTTTATCACTTCTCTTGAAGTTTGAGTTATCAAGAGTCTATTGTAACAATAAAAATCGATTAATAGATTAATCGTTTTCTAAATGAAATACTTTCTAAATTAACTGTATCAATGTTGAATGTACAAAAGAAAATTTATTTGTAACAATATTGAAAAACATACGTTATTTTCCCCCTTCAGAATAAGACGCAATGTTCGAGAGAAATAAATCTTGATAATAGCGTAATAACAATTCACTCGCAGCAATAATAAGAAATTAATTTAATGGGATAAATTGAACGTGAATGTGAAAGAATTATCGTTCACTTATAAATAATAAAACATATTCATTTAATATTTGATTAATTTTTTTTTTTCAAATGAAATTTATTAATACTTAGTAAATCATTCCATTTCATCACACATTTTATCAACATTAACAATACCTACTCAGACATAGCTGGACACTAACGAGAAAATCGTTCGATATTTTCACCTTCAATAGACGCGTTATTTTTTTTTATTTCGTTGTCTGACGCTTATCTGACTTGTCTGTTTCCTTAACAATAAACAATACTAATGTCTGGCTCAATAAATAATACCATTTGCGTGCTTAAAGCACCGTGTGCGGTTGCAATGTTGTATAATATATATTATATGTAAATTTAACAAAGAACTATCATGTTCCTCCTACACTGCTGTATACAGTGCTAAAACCTTACAGAATGATACTAACAGGGAACTGCGGTAAACCACATCGCCCGTGTTAGGCAGTTCGTGTTGTGGTCAAGCTTCAAAAAGTTTAAACTACCTAACGATTCGCTATCGGTGTAGACAAGCTGCGTATTGCTTCGGATTCCAACGTCAAATTTGATAGACACCGCTATCGTCAATTATGCACGTACATGATCCACCCTCACATTTAGATGAGAGCAGAGATTTATTTAACAAGAACTTGAAAGTTACAGTTGTTACTAGGAAGTTTTACATGCATTAATGCTTTTTTGGTTGATCGTTAAAAGTTACGTGTGGTTCAATTTGTGGTGAAATAATGTTTGAACTGATTTACTCTTTAAAAAAAAATCTACTCTAATGTTAATCGAAAATTTAATTTATGTAAAAATGAAAAGCTGAACTGTTAATATGTTGTTAATTCATATTAATGGCGGTTATAATAATAATTTTTGAAAAATCAGACGAAGAGTTCCTGTGTTATAAATTATTAAAAATCCGATTTTCAACATGTAGTTTACAGTAAACGTCAGCTGAATGTGTATTTGTATTTTTAATGATCTCGCTGGACTCACCAAAGATGAAATAACGAAAAACTTTCATTTGAATAAATCACATCTTGAAGATTTAAATGAAATTGAAAAAAAAATTCTGACAATTTATTTTGACAACTTCTCATAATATAGTTTTCTACTGGAAAAAAAAATCATTATTCACAAACAACAATCATGAGTAAAATAATGAGTAAAGAAGAGATAGGGATAATACTTGATAGAAATGGCATTAGCGAGTGAGAAAGTAAGCAATAGCATAAAGTATTATCAAATGAACAGAAAATTATTAATACCAAAAATCTGTAATTAAAAATTTTATTTTACTCTCAGGTTCACCTCTTTTTTCATCAATTACTTAAAAACTTCGATCATTAAGATGTTGTCAAACGATCTATAGTTTGTGCTGTTGCTTTTTTTTTTCCGCTTAACCTTCTTTCCGCACAAGCTATAGTTTCTACTTTTCACTAATGATCATTTTTATTCACTTTATTAGTTTATTAATTATTTTTAAGAAATTTTGTAGCCGAAAATTTACAAATTGTCTAAAGTAATGATAAATATAGCATTCTATTAATTGTCATTTTTTAACAAAAATCTGACTGCCTGTTCAGAATCAAAACAACAATGTGTTGTTTTATCTCTTTTTTCTACATCGCAAAATGTCATTTTTGATTGCAGTTATCTTCTTTTGGTAAAGTAAATCAATTTCAAACTTTAACAGTAATTGTATTTCAACATTCTTCATTAATACACAATTATTCAGAATTTTTTTCATCAAAAATTTTATGTAAATAATATGTATAAAATATTTTTTTCTTAAAAAATTAGATGCACTCAAAATTTTTCCCATTCTTCGATCTTTTAATGCAAATAAATATTCGAGACTATGTTCACTCTTAACTTAAATCTATGTTATGTAAAACTAGGATTTCAAATTGCGCGCATTCACGCGCGCTTTGATCTTGAACCAATAAGGAATTAGGGTCCATGTTTTCGAGTTATTTCGATCCTAGCTAACTTCAATCAATCATCAATTTTAATATATAAGATTACGTATGGTTTTTTGAAGGATAAGAATAGTGATTAAAATAATGTCTGAAATCTCGTATTTATAATAAAAATAATCTAGTATTTATGATTAAAAAAAGTAATTAGATTGATTAATTGTACTCTTCGAAAATTGTAGTGTTAACATTGCCATGTTTTCGAAAAAACTATCTTGATTAATTTTCTAGATAGTTTATTTTTATACTAACCTCTCAATTAATCTACTTGAAATATGATACCTGTTAATTAATTATTTTTCTTTATGGCAGTGTATTTATTGTACAATTCAACCGTATATAATTGATTTAATATAGTTTGAACAATAGAATCGACAGTTTTTCATTTTTAAACAAGAGTTGGTGTAAATCATCGGTTATTGTTTTTTTACTATCTCGCAAATCAGTGATAATTTAAAAGCATATCTCAATACATCGGTGTTCTCAGAACCGGAAATAGAATCAGGCGTAATGTTCCATGAGATATTAATGGCTACAACTTCGCCAACTCAATTCTATATTTCCGTTTCACTCAGTTTCACTTCTAGTGAGTTATATTATGTTCAACTGAAGTGAAAGGGTTTGTTCAAGTTTCTTACCCAAGATCGACAGGATAATGAGCCAAGAGAAGTTTCAAGAGAGTTGCGGTAATTATTTAAATTTAAATCGTGTGAAAATTCCCATAAACTTGCGAGAAACTAAATTTGCAAGTATTATGGCTTGACTTGATAATAATTACACTGAGTTTTTCTCAAATGTGACGGTGATACTGTAAAAGTTGGATTTATAATAAAAGAGAGTGAATACGCAAATCAGCAAAATCAGAAGTTATGAAGGTTGTAGTTTTCTAAAAGAATGATAGATAACAAAAACTAAAAGCTCCATGTCGGGAGTGAAATACTCTTGTAGCCGTGAGCAATATATTGTCACTCTACCAGTGATTACGGTTTTTTCGCTGCGCAGATAGACATGTAGTTACATTTTCATCATGCAGTAACTGTCGAATGCCTATTCTCCAACGCACTTCCATGTTTGTTGAGTTGAACATAACTTTCACATCTTGTTAGTTCTCTTCTTTTAATTTTATTTTACTCTGGTTTTTGAATCAACACTATTATTCTGTACTGCCAATGAAAAAACATCATTAAAAGCTCAAAAGTTTCTAAACTCCACAATATTGAAGAAAAAGTTTTAATACAATCAATAAACTGGCTACATTTCACACCACAAATTGAAACTTCTAGTTTTACTGCCTGTTGAGCTTAGTCAAAACATTACAATGTCAGACTAATACGAATTAGCGGATGACAACATCGTTTTCTTCCCTACTAGGGTTGTCTTGTTTCTAACACTATTAGCTTCTACCTTCATAATACTCTCGTTAAAATCACATTTATTTTTTGCGAATCAAAGCTTTATCTCCCACATTGACAACTTACTGTTGTTTGTAGAAATATTTCCAATAAAAAATTGTAAGCGTAAAACTTCTGAGATTCGATTTGTCATAAATGATCTCGTTTCTCTCACAGATTTCAAAAAAAAATTTTAAATTATTATAATGCAATTTCTAATGTCTTAAAAATAATTGCAAAGTTAAAAATTGTTCCATTACTAATGCAAACCATTAGTTACCAGCTGTGTACTGAAAAATTCAAAAAAGCTCAAACATTCAACCACGAAAGTTTTCTGCCTAAATGCTTCAGGGAAACCGTACCTCATGCTATACGCAATGTCTAGACAGGAATTTTCTTGGAAATGTGTTCAAGGCATGTCTAACTTCTCCCCAATTTAGCTCTCAAAATCCCTCTAAAATGCCTTGTTTAAATATAGTAGAATTTTCTCGATATCAGAGTAATCACGATACTTTCGTGAAATCTTTGTGATAACAATAAATCAACGTCGTGTTTTGAAGTAAAATTAAAAACTATGACATTTGACTCCATTCAGATACTTTGAATTTAATATTTTTGCTTTTATTTCTGGTTGCAAACTTTAAATTTCTATAAATCTTTAAGATATTTTTTAAGATCAGTTCAATTTTATTTTTTTTAGCCCTAAAAGTTCTTAACTCCATTACTATTCTGTAAGAATCGTATTCGTTTTCGGTGACATGATTTGACTGATCAAGAGTAATGGTTGAAGCATTCATGATTGATTTCAAATAGTCCTCTGTCGATTTGCTACAAAAGTTGATGATGAAAAATTGGAAGAAATAAAATCTGCAAGAATATGAATACCAGATTACCAATACGGCTAATTAAGAAATCTTTTCACGGGTAATCAAAAAATATCAATAAGAATATGTTTTTTGGGAAGAGGAACTCTCAAAAACAATTTGGCTGCTTCTATCCGAACAAAGAAAATTTCTAAAATGAAGTATAAATCTTTTCATACTAATCTATCTGTTGATACTAACTCCAAGATGATACCGCAACCACATCCTTGCTAATGGAGACAAGAGACTGTCTCATCCACTCTAGAGTTTCGCTCCGTTTAACTACAGACAAGGAGTAGTTGTAGTTACGGCTCGATGGCTGTTGGTTCTCAGGGAATCACTAAGACGACTTAGACGAAAGTAGGAATTCCCCTGACTTGGTACCCTTTCTTCATTGAGTGGAACCATGCTTCTCGTTTTCTGGAACACGTCTGGAAGGAGAGTTTGCGTACAAGGAACTTCTAAAATCAATTAGCAGTCCTTAAGCAGGAGAAGGCAGAAATAGGATGGATATAGAAATTGAAAGCGAATCGCGAGGATTTACAGAACTAGTAAGAGCTGCAATACACCCTCTTGCCTCTTCTTTCCCTTTTTAGCAAGGGGCGATAAGCACCACTCGAAGTTTATCTCAGTAGTGAAGCTGGTGGAACAATCACAGCATTTCCGTGATAGTTTCTTTTCTTCGTACGTTTACAGCTTGTGCTTCTTGGTTTCCATTTTCCATACTCACATATGCAATTAATGTGGAGAATTTTTTTTTGAGAAATTTCATAACTTCAAAACTCTCTTCCAGATATTTGAACTCGTTTTTAACACTTATAGTTATGGATAAAAATAATTTTAATTCGAAAAATTTGTGCTGATAGAACATTAAAAGTAAAACATATCCAAAGATATTTTAACTTTCTTGTTTCAAATTTGATCCAACTTTTTCTTGAGGTGCTGAATTCTGAAATAAAAAGAATTTCTTGTAATTTATTTATATTTAACTTATTATTAAAATTATTTTGTAAGTTTATTCTTGTATTGTACAGTAGATATTTCTTTTTCTATCAACGTTTAATCCAAAATTATTAGAAATTTGGTATTATCAACGTAACTCGGCATTATCAATGTTCAACCCGAAATTTCCATTCCTAAGTGTAATGATGCGTAAGGGAATAGATAAGACTCTTGTGTTAAGCGATTAAAGGGAACAGCTGAAAGTTTTAACGAGCTGTCGCCTGTTAAGACGTCACGACCAGTCCAAATATTATCGACTTGGACGAAATGCTTGCAGTAAGACATCCTTCTTGTAGCCCGAACATCTTGAGAGTTTCGTCATCTTAAAACTTGTCCACGCCACTCGGCTTAATTGAGCGTTATAAACAAGTATCGAGGGTCTCAGTATTTTGAGATGATTTTATTATTATCTTTTATTAAAGGTAAAAAATTTTTTAACCAATTGAATATTTGTTTTGAAAGACTTGTAAAATTCTATTTTTGATTAAATATATTAATTTAATATTTTGTGATTGATCAGAAACACAAAAAAAAATTATGGTTTCCATTTTATTCTCGTAAACTGTTCGTTCTTTCAATAAACAGTTTCATTGTTCTTTACAAGGGCTTTGCCCCGAACCCTCTTTTATGGAAGCACAAGCCATCAGCGGGGCTAAGTGATATTTTTACCGCTGATATTCCTTCTCGATGAGATTTTCTCGAGTATAATTTTATCGAAGTTCCTACCAGTCAGAGTAGAGGTTTCATTAATTACCGCATAGCTAAAGATAATGAAAAATTGCCAAATCAAATACCAGAAAAAGTAATTAGAAAGTCGTTGTAGTAATTACCAGATTTTGCCACCCCACATTTCTTTTTCATGCGTGTTAAACTTTTTCGATCACTAAAACTTGGTTTTTTAATGCTCTTGGATACATATATATTTAAGTAGAGTTATGGCGATAAATAATTCATTTAAACGATTGTAAGATTCATAGTCAACTACTAAAATATGTTGGAAAACGTTGTGAGAACGAAAGAGACGAGAGAAGAACGAGCCATTTTTAATAGCTAATTTATCATTGAACTATAAATTTGGGAAAGGGAGAAAAAATGATAAAAGGAAAGGGGGATTTCTCAGTAGGAATCGTAGGGTAATCGAAAAAATAATTCGGACAGCCTGGACAGGGATTCGAATCCAGATCTGAATTTGGTTACGCGCCAAGAGCTTTCCCAGTCAAATTAAGCTATATGAGACATTGCTTATAACTACTTTCCAGTTACCTAATAATTTCCTGGAAAAAGAAAATTTGTGAGGGTATAGCGTTTAGTGTAGACAACGACAGACACTCATCAGCTGAGCCTTTATGTCATTGCTACGGCTCGGTATGCTTGTTGAGAAGGAGATGGAAATTGTTATACGTTAAAACAGGTGTGAGGACGAGTACTCGAAAAAGGCGCACGATGTTTGTGCCATCCAGTATATCGAAACCAAATCACTGAAAATATCTGATTTTCCAAACTACACTTTTTCACTAACTGTAATTTTTTTGACTTTCTTTCCAAGCCATTAAATTTGAAAATGAAATGATGAATATTTTTTATTCTTGATATTTTTTTTTTTTTTTTTTCATGAGACTGAAACATAAATTCATCATAGGAATTTTGACAATATCCTGGTTTGGATTAAATGAATGATAGCTGAAACTTTTTTTTCACAAAAGAGTAATCATTCGCACTGTCATGTTGACATATATATTATTTTTTTCCCTTTTTAGCGTGAAAGTTATTCATCTAGTCATATCAATATAAATAGAATACATTAATTTATAGTTTTTTATACATTCAGTTCAATCGTCCTTTAGGAATAGTTTTAGTTTGTTGAAATTTTCTCGATGTTAACTCTTGTTGTGGCGTTATTTCATTTTTTTGAGGGACGAAAATACAAAAATAAATCTTGATAAAGATAAGAGAGGGCTTTTTTGTGCATTTCTCATTTTCTATCTATATCTTTTATTTTTTTAGGCTACGTCACCGCGGCTCAAAAGAACCCCAACTGTCACTTTTTCCCTTTGGTCTTTTGCCTAAACGACGATATACAGAATATTTTTTATCATGAGTATTAAAATTACGCATTTATTAAAAAGATTAAACGACTTGTATTTTTACCATAATTTCATCATACATCACCAAATGTGCTTATTTGAATTTAAAATTTCACTAAAAAAAATATTACACTCAAGAAAAATTGTTCCGTCAAGCAATACGGCTTATTTTAGGTAATTTTATTGTTAACACGATTTGTCTAAAATTATTTTAAAAATTTTGAATATTTACATCATTGTTCTTTCTAATAAGTACTAAGAAAAAATTTCCACAATTTTTGGAATCATGCTTTTTTCAAATTGGCGTCATGATAAAATAGTTTCTACTTTAAATTGATAAAAATTATATACTTGAGCAGATATATTAAAGGTACAACATCAAATTGTTTACTTAAAGCACGAAGAAATGCAAGAATAACAAAAAAAATCGAACTAAAAATTTTGCAATTACTACACAGAAAAAAAATTTTCTTGAACCAAGAAAATTGTAAGGAAGATCGAAGTTATTTTAGAGCAAGAAATTTTCTCGGCTTAAAAAAATTTAACTTCGTTCAAGAAATTTTAACTTTATTCAAGAAATTTTCAATCTTCCTTAAGATTTTCTTGATTTAAGAAAATTTACGCTTGACTCAAGACTTTCTTCCTTTCTGTGTATATGTTAAAAGACGACATATCAATTATTAGCTTTTTAAGGTTTGTAATTTACATAAAAATGTCAAATTACTTATAAAATATCGAGTACTCGCAATTATTCACATATTCAGTGTATTTACCTCTATTAAAAAGGGATTAATAACAATGTACAGTATCAATTACAGCAATTTTTTTTGTGTCATTAATTAGAGAGTAAAATAAATCAAAAAAAAAAAATCGAATAATTGTAAAAAATAATAAAAGTATAATTTTCTCCAATCATTTAACTATTAGTAAACTGAAAATCTTTTGGTTTTTGAAAACTATTAAATGTGTAAAAATCTGTTTTTCAAAAATCATTATAACAGTACAAGGACTGAAATAAAAAAAAAAAATTCTAAAACAATATTAAATTGTTTAGTATAAGTAAAGTTCCATGTTACAGCTATCGGCTCCTAAAAAAGTTTGTTTCTTTCAACAGCTTGAAACTCCGTAAAAAGTGAAGGAGCGTTTTGAAGCTGCTAAAAAGATCAAACTAAAAGTTTCTACCGTCTATTCCTTAAACCTTATTTTATGCGTACTCAATTATTTGCAACAGAGTTTAAAGAGACTTTAAAATAATAAAACTTTTTTTGAACCCTCCTGTTCAACGAGATGTTTCTACGAACATCAAAGAAAACAGTTGGAATTACTTTAATTCATGCTGCCAATCACCAGGGTGACTCGTAATTTTTGGTAGAATCTAATTTTAATCAACTTGTTGCTAGAAGCGACTATGATTTTGGTATTAGTAGAATATTAAGTACTGCTGTCATTCCAGATGGTTGACTCTTCAACGATTCCTCAACACATTTAGGGCGCAACCCTCGTCATTTCAGGATTGTTCGCTACCATTTTAGGTAGTTAATTATGCCATCGATAATCGGATACTACCGAGTTTGCAGTAATTGTTAGCAAGTTTGTAACATAACCAAAGTCACAAGACTTTCTTATTAATCCCAAAACTTCTTAAATGTTTACAGTGGTTAACTATTTTAATCTCTCCTTAATATAAGTTGAAGTTTTTGATCTAATATATTCTCTTTATAACGATCATGGTCATATCCTATATTCTGTAACCCGTGAATTCATCCAAGCCATTACAGGCATTCCTAGCATACTTGGAGGGTAGATGCATCATGCAAAAAGGGAAAAGTGATCAATGTTGTATATTATTACAGAGTAATCTGGTCAGACTATATTCCCGGAAGCTTTTACCATAAATCGACAATGCCGTGAACAAAGCTTGAGTATTCCGAGCCGTGTACACGGGGATTCTCTACTTTAATTGGAGATTATCAGAACATACACTAACAACAACTGACTTGGGTTCAGCTTCAGCGAAGGTTCGACGCTCAAAAAAATCAAAGGTGAAACTGAAACAAAAGTAAAAACTGAACTAGGGGGAGGGGGTTGAAAGTATGGGTAGCCTCGTGGGGCGAATTTCCGATTTATTCAAACCACCAAATACTTGGAGCCCATAAAGAGAATGAATGGGATTGTGGTGGTTGCACCGATGCTCAGGGCTGGTTTAGGGGTTCATGAAATACGCACGAGCACCCTCTGCTCTCCGCAGCAACGACTTCGCTTTTCTCTCTCCTCTCACTAATATTCAACCTTTCCCTTTGCTTATACTCTCATTCTCTCTCATCGAGTACAGTAAACTCCTGGTGCTCCAAGCTCCACCTTCTCTTGCTCTTGCTCTTGCTCTTGCTTCTATCGATGTCTATCCGCCTCGCTTGGCCCTACTGGAAACTCTGCAGGGTGGCCAGCGATATTACCATGAATTTCCATAGCTCACGCTTCTCTCTTCGTGCTCGAAACATATTGCAGTACTTTGATTTATGCGAAATATTTGCTAAATATTCTGTTTAATCTCAGCCATCCGGAATCCACTCGAATAAACGACTGACGTTTCTTCGTGATGACAATGATGGGGATCCGAGATGCTAGACGCAAGATTTTAAGCTATTTTGGGGTCTATGAACTTGTAATGACTATCGTTGTAGTTGTTTTGTTTTCTTTTTCTAAGTATGACTGTTTGGAGATGTAAATACTAAAATCTGACTCATAATTAGAGTTTTTTTGATTTATGGAACAACTGTTAGTGAAGAAAATAACATAAAATCATAAAATCTGAACGTATCTGTGTCAAATTTCTTATATATATATTTTTGAGATACATTTTTTCCACGAATGAAAATTGCAATCTAAAAATCAGGAAAAATTTCAATTAAGTAAACCCGTATTGGCGAAAAAATTAAAAATTTACTTCAAGTTTCAACAAAGAAGTAATAAATGTTAAAATGAAAATCAAAAAGATTAATAAATATTCAAAATTGGTAAATATATTAATTATTAAATGAACCATTCTATCAATTACCATAAAAATGATTGTTAATAATGACAAAAAATTTCAACTTTCAGATTTTAATTAGTCGATAATAAAAATCTCAAAATTGATAAAACAATCACAGACACTATCAATAATTAAAAGGAGTTTTGAGTGACCTTATACCCCGAATTTATTCCATTATTCGAAATTCCGGTGTGTAGAGTGGATAAAATTTCAAATCCGGAATATACAGGCATTTCATTTTTTTTTAGCGGTCTGATATAGAGTCCGGAAATTTGAGTTTTAGTTTTATTTTTCAAATGTTTTCTGTTAAAAAAGAACTTTAAGTGACGAGCACTTTTTTTTGCCTTGCGTTCATTTAGCTACTTCTGTTTTTTTTCGATATTTTGATACCTATTAAAAAACTCGTCAAATTGAGGTAATGCAGTTAACTCATTACCAAGAAACTCTTCTTATCTAAATGTCAAAACACCAAGATCTTGAACTTTACAATAATTGAGTTATTTATTTCACAAATTTTCACTCTGTGGGCGATTTTCATTAATACTGTAAATTGAAGTCTTCCGTGAAATTAATTTTACTGTGAAAGTGTAAACAAATAGAGCATCATCCTCTTATGTATTTACTCCGCTTATTACATACAGTGTTAATTTCCATAATATTTACATTTGAGATATAATATATTACTTGGACAATATTTGTTTTATTCGACTATACAGTTAAAGACTTTTGCAGCCACTCAAATTGCAAATTTCAACAAATAAAGAATAGTATAAAATATTCATATAATTAAAATTTCATAAGGTTTTGTAATAATGTAATTCAATTTGTATCGGATGCTTGTTAAAAAAATTTTTGTAAATCATTTTATTCAAAAAGTAGCTATACAAAAATCGAGTAACTCTTTTGAACATAGTAAGAAATACAACGAGAAGAGAAATCGGATAAAATACATGAAATGTATATACACTATCTATTTACGCTTCAATGGAGAATATGTAGTATAGATGTCATTGACCGTCGTAAGATATCAATTCAACGGCCTAGTTTACATTTGGCTTCCTCGTTACCAAGCTTACGCTAAGTCTCGAATTGCACCTGTGTTCATTGAATCCCATTCGAAGCCGATAAATTTCAAGGGACATTGGTACCCCCGAATAAGCTTGCTTGAGAGAATTAACATGTTATTAACACATGAAACACAATACCCTAAAATTACAGAGAAATCTGTCAAGTTTACAACGGTAATAATATTATGTTTAATGTTCGTGTAGATATGTATCGATAGTGTATTCCAATCAAAACTTATTTCAATTTCAATTGTGAATACAGTTAATACTAGAGATGGAAGCTCGAGCAATTATGTCATCAAATTTTCTCAATTTTAGATGAATAAAATTTTTAACAATACTTTCATTGTAAATTCGGCGAAGTGAGTACAATTGATTCGATGTTAGAACTGTATTTGGCGGAAGACGCAATCAGGTCTCTTAACTTTATGCTTGAAAGACTGATAAATATGAAGCTTTTCATAAGTTTTGATATTTGGAAGCACGAGTGTAATAAAAAATTTTAAATTATAGGGTAAAAATTTTTTTAACAAGTAGATTTGTATTAACGAACTTAACGTTATAATTAGAAGACAAGTGACTATATTTTTTTTTTACGAAATACTTGAAAAAATCTTTTTTGGTGACAGTAATAAGACTCTGGGAAGAACTTCCACGTGAAATTGTAAATTCGAGCAGTTTGCAAGTCTTCAATTATTTATTGAATCTCGACAGATAGAATTTCCTCAAATGAAGAGTAAATATTTGATAAAAGATTTATTAAAATCTCAATTACTGTATAATAAGTCAAAAATTTAATTCTTTAATGTTACTGTGATAAGGATAAACTCAGTACAATACATAAAATTATAATTGAACTAATTATAAGTAAAAGTGAAACTAAAACCTTAAATCCTTGATTCTCCTTTTTAATTATTGTTTCCCAAATGAATATCGATGTAATCCTAAATCAAATTTACCTAAATTTTTCTAAAACATTCTTACTTATATAGTTGTTCTATGTACTCACAAATATATTTAGTTATGTAACAAATGTATTTAATATGTAATGAAATTTGCCATTTAGCCTGAGCCTTGGCATTAATAAACAAAATTCTAAATTCTAAATTTTAAAGAAAAAATTTATTGACAACCCAAATAGAATACATTTCGGTAAAAATTTTTTGATATGACTTGATGATATATCTATACCAGATTTGCTATAGTCATATATGATGTGATCATATATCATTTTTGGACCAAAAATAGTGCTGAAAATTTCCGACAGAGGTCGCATGATCGCTGAATTGTCTACTTTTCAGAGAGTTCAGTCTTATGTATCAATTTATAGCATAAATTAATGTGTTGGTTTTTAGTCTAATAACTACTAAACTAATTTTTTGTAATACACTTTCATTGACATATTGATTTCAAGAAAAATAAAAAAATTAATAAGTTATAAAAATTATATTTTTATTCACATGTGTAGTTTCAAATGACTGCAGATTACTAAATCAGGCAATATATAGCCAGATATAAAAATTGATTATACATGACCTTATATGGCCACATTTTTATACGGGTTGCTTTTATAGAAAAATATATGATTAAAATTTTAAATCAAACTCAACTTATTTTTCTCAAGTCACGTGATTTTTCCGTCACAACTCTGCCACCACAAAAGCCTATCTTCATTAAAATTTACTATTTTCTTAGGCCCTCGCTCATAATACCTTAAAATAGTCATAAATAACAATGAATGTATATTTAGTCTGTTAATATTAAATTCAAACATGTTAGAACAAAAGCTTGCTCTGTTTACTTAATGCTTTAGTTATCCAACTTGTATACATCGCATATGAATTGACTAAGCGTAATCTAAATACGGAAATATTATCATCACAATCATAACATATGCATATGGATAATGATAGTCATATTTGTATTCATTTGATTTGATTCAACTGTTACACTTACACTTACATAAATTTGAAGGATGTAATACCGTAGCAACTTACCTAACTCACCACCTCTTTCTCTTTCTCCTATTTGATATCTCTCACAGCCCTTCTTCCTGTTCCGGAGCTTTTTTTAACTTTCCTTCCATTTCCCACTTCACATATTCATATGGCACTCTTTGCTTACGATAAATGCGAACCATTTGTGTATAGGGTCTCCAAGTGGGATAAAATCTACGTCGATCCTCGTCCAACTCGTCTACTTTATTCCCCTTTTGCGCCTCCATCGCACCAGCCATGTGAGTACCTATATACTGTACCAGCTAGACTGTAAACTGGAAGGCTTGGGTACTCCTCATCCTCGGCACATAGTCCGACGTATGATAAGCCGCCCTCGGGAATCCCCAATTGTCTCGATTTATATGAGTTTATACTTAGGTTTATTCACAATATACATTTGGATTTTAGAGAGAACAAAATCGTAAAAACGCTTCGATAAATCGGCTTTTATATTGATAAAAAATTTTACTGTTGAGCTTACTCAGCTATTTTTTAAGTACCAGCATTATTTTTAATCCCATGCTCTACCTGAGATAGGAAAAAAAAAATGACTAAATTGTTGCTTTTTCTATGTTCCAGGTTTCACTTTGCGATGATTATAGTCTTCCGGTCGATTTTGTGAATAAACATCACTCTGGAAGTTCCGCAACTGTAACAACTACTGTGCAATGGGCTTTACCAAGTCCCAGTATTGAAAACGTAAGTTTATCATTGATGTACTAAAAAACAAACATTAATTTGATTCAAGAGAAAAATTATAAAACTAATAAATAAATAAATATCATCCTTTTGATTAAAGTATTAGAAAAATTGTTGAACTGAGAAATTTTTCTTGACTTAAGTAAATTTAATTTGATTGAAGATTTTTTTATCTGCATCCAAGATAATCTCTTAAAAATTACTTTCTTGGATCAAGAATTTTTTTCTCGAATTAAAACTTTTCTTCTCCGTTTATTTTTCATCAAAAAATCATAATTTGTAATGATTTTATTAAAAGATTCGTTAATTAGATTCAAAGATATTTTTCACGGAAAGAAATCATATGTATGTTAAAATTACAGAAATAGTTATATAAAAAGTACATTGGAATAGTACACAAGAATGAATCGGTAAAATAACACACTCGAGAAAAAATATTTTTATACAATTATGCATGAATGTTTATATAAAATTACATAAGAGTTTTTTTTTTTGGTGCTATTGATTTTATACAATGTTTTTTTTCAATCTAATATTACATTTTTCTCAATATAAAATTGACGTATTCAGCTTGACTGTTTTTAAAAAGTGAAAATTACATTTATAAAAATTTTAATTTGACAATTATGTCATAACAGGAGTACAACTTTAAATATAACAGATTTTTCTGTAATTTTGACAGAACTTTTTTTCTATGTAAACTTAATCAGTTAGATATTTTTAAGGTTTTTTCAAACGCGCGAATTAAATTTTCTTACATTTTTGTCACATATCTTTTAAACTATGCAAATAAATCGAGTTCTCGAGGGCAAAAAAATTTTTAGGGATGCTTTGTAGAGTCAACCATTTTTTTTTTTTTTTTTTTTTTTTAACAACAAAAGCACAATTGATAGTACAGCATGAAGTTTACATGATTAATAATTGATTGGAAACATATGATTGATGTTTACTTTATACAACATCAAATAAAGTTTTAATGATTAATGTTTTGTATTTTTTACCTCTGATTTATTTTTTATTTCTTCCAAATGTTATTTGCACATCAATTTATCCGAAATAAAATTGTGAATATAATACTAGTGAATAATGCCATTGTTTGGAAGCATTCAACAGTGATCACAGGGATCAATTAGGCTTGCTTACTAACTATACAAACAGAGCGTGATGATTTTATAAAATTCATTGGATTGTAAAGTGAAAATAGTGTTCAGTTTTATTTCTTGTTTATTTTTACTGATAGCCTGATTATATTGGATTAAATTCAACGATTCGATAGCGTATGAATATATGTGAAGATAAGCAAAAAGTCATGTTATATTCTCTTCTATAAAGTCATCCTTTTCACAAATGACATTTGATAAGATCTCAATGATGAGCAATCTCGTTTCCAACAACTATCCTGATACAACAATAGTATCAAGTACAAGGAGAAAATTAAATATTCATAATTATTAATGTTCTTTTATAAAAGTTACTAATTACTAATTAAGAATACCATTGACTTAAATTTTACTAATGTTTCCTGAGATAATTTTTAAACTAATCTGTCAAACCATTCCATAAACTAATCAGCCCTTTACCTCCAACCTCTTAATCACATCGAAATCGGTTCATTCGTTCAACCAAAATCGTTGTCGAAAAAATTGTTTTTCTTACGTAACTTCAAAATTTCTTCTCGGATCGCTTAGCAAGTGAAAAATAATCATTTTGTCCTTGAAAAATTGTGTCGATTACTGCAAGTCCCATAGAAAAGGATTGATTTGCTCGAAGAGTTCGAAAAAGAAGAAAAGTCGTGTTTTTGAGCTTGAAGAGCTCAAAACTGGAATTGATAATTTCTCAAGCACTTTGTATACAGCGGGAAGTTCCGGGATGGCCTGCCGGGTTAACCGTTTTCCAGATTTGTTCTTTTAATTTGTGTATTTTTCTTAATGAAACTCATTTATTAAATGTATTTGGTGATATGAAGGCTTAAAGGCTGCAGATTTATGAGTAAATAATCAATTGAAACAGAAATTTGGGAATGACAAATCATAAAATAATAACTCCAGTCTTTACAGTAACTTAAGAAGTTAACAAACCATAAAATACGTTTTATAAGGAGCTTGGAATAAAAAAATAAAAAAATTAACTGAAAATAGGATACGAATTTAAATACATGAGGTAGTAATTATTACCATCGTGATGATAAATATTGTCAGCTGTCATTATGACAGTAACCATAAAATGATTTCAGTCAGTAACATTCTAATAAGATACTAATTATTGTATATCAACGAAAATAATTATGAACATGTACTTTTTTCCATGTCCTGAAAATTGCAGACCAAAAGTAATAAAAACCGTGACTAAACGTTTTTTCCTTTCTCTTTTTCTCATTTCCATGCCGTTTGCAGACTTGACAAAAAAATTTCAATTTCAAATAATAACTCTTTTTAATGTTGAAAAAATATTACTTCTATCTCTTTCTGTTATCTGATTGATTAAAATTATTTCAAATTATTCTCTCATAACTTTTAATGTTCAACTTTATTTAAACTATTGATTAACGATTTCATGTCAAAATGAGCTTATGTTTAAAATTTTAATCAAAAATAAAATTCATACGATTGTAATTTATGGATCGTTAATTATTATATATTAAACAATAAAGCTTACATCATTTAAAGGCGAAACATAATTCGTGGGCAAGCTCCCTTCACTATTGGTTATACAATAAATCCACGGTGGCACTAAATATCCCGAGGCATAAAATACCTCCAGATATTACCATCATAGCAGTAGAATGTGGCGTCGAAGGAATGACAACAACCGAACAGAACGAAAAATTTAAGATTGCTCGCGGATAAATATTTTCCCTTGATTTCCGAAATGATTCCGATCTCAGACGCGACGCATCGACGTTTTCTCCGGAATCGAGCGAGCGGGAGAAATATAATTATGAGGGTGACAAAATACCCTTGGGACATTGAGCACCGAAGAATATACTGGAGGGAAAAAGAGGTGGTAACCGTGGCAGTGGTGTTGATGGTAGTCCTGGTGAAACCGGTGACTTCCGGCGTTGCTTATAATTGCTCTGGCACTCAGTACTGGGTACTCGGGACAGCCCCAGGTTAGCGCTAACTGTTTCTTCTGAAATATAGCGCCTAGTCTAGCCTATATACTGCCCTCGACCATTAAAAACGACACAGCCTCCCTCGCAAAACACTTAGTCCGCATAATGTCCATGATTTTGTGGGTCTTCTTATTTTATTCACTTTTAACATATATACATATACGCTTATACATGTTTACTCTTAGGTCTGGTAAATTGGATTAAAATCCATTTATTCCACTCGCTTTTTCATTAATTTTGCTGTTGATTAGACAAAACGGATGAAAATATTTATAAAATTTGCTTTTAATACTGTAAATACCCTTTTCATTGCAGTAATTGTTTTTGCACGACTCATGATGAGAACCATTACAGATAGATAAATACTTCATATGATGCCCAGGCCAGATGGCCACATAGCAAATAACAAAAAATACATGACAAATAAAAGTAAAAATAAAAATACATAAAAATGAATTATTACTCTTGGGTAGCAACTTGTCACATTTAAGTTTTTAAGATTTTGCTACTTTCAATTTGATTGTTAGCAATAATATATAAGGAAATTTTATATGCTTGATTCACCGTTATAACAGGCAGTTGTTTATAGAGTGTTATTCGATCGAAAAAAAAAATTAATTCTGCAATTTTTTTAGATTTATCTATTGTAACCTGTGATGAAAATTTTCATATCTGGCCTGATACGACGACTGTTAAATTATGGAAGTACCAAAATAATTGATTATAATTTTTCAATTTTTTTTAGTAATTTTTAAGTTAATTAATTAAAACAAAAACCATAATCTCAGATTGTCTGCTTAGGATAATGAAAAATACATTTTTTTATTTTAAAAGTAAACTCATCAAACTTAACTCTCTTGTCATGTGACGATTCAGTGATAATTTGCCCTCTGACGAAGATTTTTAGCAATATCTTTGATCGAAAAATTATATATGTACACATCTATCAAACCAGATCTGGCCTGATATAAACACTTTCCATATCTGTAGCCATATACAAAACTATATCCGTAAAAAAATATTCTGATCAGACCTGATATGGCCTGTTATAGACCGTTCATATCAGGCCTGATATAGAAATTGGCCATTTCGGATTTTATTTTGTTGTTTAGAAAATATGAATGGCACTAATGCGTTGTTGATAGTAAATTTATTTTAGTTGTTTGTACAACTTTATTCAAAAACAGATACACTCTGTAATAGAGTACAATGATCCTACTTTTTTTGGAACTTGACCCTTCAAAGTCAAGTATCTAAAAAAGGAACATTTCCGCGGGCATGCAATATCTATCGAAGACTTTTAATACTAGTTTCGACAGTGCGGAACATGTGATTGCTCAACGGTGATGTCTTTGTAACTAATTAATATGTTGTCAGAGTTATAAATATTACATTGATTATTTAAATTTCCTCCAAAATTTCCAAGCAATTTTAATGATACATGAATAAATAACTGAAAATTACATTTCACGATTAATATGTAAATTATACACAAAGTATTTTTTCATTTGGCATAATATTGCATGAAAAATAATAATAATATCAATTTCATATCATATTAAAAAAATAAAGGTAAATTTTGCTTTTTTTAAATTTTAAACCGGATAAAAAATAGTAACCAATTGGTTCTACAACAGTATTTTTTTTTTAATTTCTTAAAAATGTTGAGCAATTAAAAAAATATATAAAATTAATTTATTTTTACATTGTGCTGATTCACTTAAAAAAATGGAGTTAGGAAATGGAGTTAGGAAAAGTTAGCTGAAAGGCTTTGCGTTATAATAACCTTTGTGACATATAATAAGTAAGCATGTTTTTGCGTTTGATAACATTGTTCATGGAATATATATTTCTGAATCTATCGCTTTACTTCAAAATGGCTGTTTCACAAGAGTTAACTTAATAAATTTAGTCCTATTGGACTGCTTGGTATTTTCGTCTGTAAGTATGTTTCAGAGCTTATATGATTCTGTTTCATCTTTATAAAGACTTGAAAGTAATCTACCGAAAATATTAAACGCATTACTGACTGAAGAATAAAAAAAAAAAGTAATAACTACGACTTTGATGCTTATTTAACACTTTATAGGTATATTTCGAAAGCGTTTATCAAGCGCAGCGTACATTTATCATTTTTAACAAAAGGCTTAAGTGTAGGCAACTTAGGCGGCAGCAAATGTAAAGAAAGACTTGGTAAAGTATGAGGGGGAGCGTGCAAGCTGTTGGAAGCCTCACGGAGCTTTTACTAAAAGATCTTGAACTGGGGAAAATAAGGTAAAACGTGAGGACTTATAGCTCTTTAAGAGAGAGCAACTAAGAAAATCTCCTTGTTCTGTTTCGCGCCCTTTATCTTTCATTTTCGACTACGATCAATTAAATTACTCAAGAGAATCTTCGGAAATTATTAATGAGGGAGCTACTGTAGGAACTGATTCGTGAGACGAGTATTATTCATCGGTGGAAAATATTCGACGTTATATTTTTGCATAATCCTATGGAATTATCTTACCGAGAATTCTTCTTTTCTTTTTTCCGGAGGAATATTTCTAAAGAATTAGTTAAAGTAAGAAACTTTGAAGATATTTCGATCTTTCAATAGATTTCAAGATACTGTCTTATTAATTTCAAATTACATCATTTAAAAATATTATCAATTTTTCTTAAAGGTAAAAAATGAATTTTTATATTATTTGTATTATTAAGAAGTTTGTAAAAATTGAAAAAAAATTTTTTTCTTAAAAATATTTCTATTAGAAAGTTTTTTAAATTTATTTATGAAAATTAAGGCAACATTTTTTTTCGTAAAGTTACTTTTATTGTCAACTTATTGTAATTACTTATAACTTGTACGCGGCCATTCAAAAATCTGAAAAATTAAAAATATAATAAAACTGTAATTTTTTATAAGACTCAATGTTAATTTTATTTTATTTCAAATGACAATATTTTGAATATCTCTATAGCTGAAAATTCAATCTACTAACATTTTAAATTTTATGAAAATTTGAAAATTAATTTTCAGTACTTTTACACATCAAATTTTTCTTCATAATTCCACAAATGAATAAATAACAATTGCAATAATTTGATGATTATCACTTAACACGATTGTTGATTTGCTGACGTTTAATTCATGGACAATGGTCCTTGAATTATATAAAAAAATATAGCGTTGATAAACTTTACGTGACTTTTGCAATATCCTGTTCAGCCTCATTACTCCACTGTTATCATTTTTCCCCTATAGATTAACGAAGGCCGGTGAACTCTATACGTGAAATTATCAATATTTGTTTACATGGTAATCCAAATATGTGTATGCGCAGTAAAGTTGTGCTATTATGGAGAGCAATAATAAGCGTTCAACAATTATAATGCAGTGGCAGAGTAATCGGCTTAGGGTCCTCTCAATGAATCGATGGGAATTACAGTCAGTCTGTGAATATTCAACCCCTCTTGGCCGACTGGAATCGAGAGGGCTTCAGTTTTACTGTTCGTTTACAGATTTACACAACGTGCAAGTGGAATAACTCGTTATTTCGTAATTTAATAAACTTCATTTTTCATCGTACCCTCATAAACTTTATCCAGTATTTTTTTTATTACCACAAACTAATCAACTGCTCATTATCGATTTCAACTACCGTTCCATTTTAATTTGTAATTATAGTAATTATACTTAACGAGCAACTTGTAATCACCATGTGATTGCCAAGAATTACGAATTATAAATAAAAAAAATTAGCTTAATGATTTTTCAATATTTTTAATCACAATACACATAGTTTCGGTACTTTGGAAATAAATTGTAAATGATATTGTTGTGACAGGATAAATTACGATAAAATTAATAAAAAATGTGACGAAATAAACATATAGAAGCATAAAAATATTCAATAACGTAACATAAAAAATTGAATGTCACCAAAAAATATTAAAAATTGTAAAAAGCACCAATTAATGTCAAGATCTTCCTGATGGTATCAAATTTCACGATAGAAATTTCTTGTAAAATAAAAATATGTCCATCACAAAATTTTTCTCATTTTCTCAATTATGTAGATTAATATTTGATGTACAACAACATTCACTTGTTCTAAAAAAAAAAATAAATAAACAATCAAATTTTGTCGAGTGTGAAATTCGAATCTATCTATGAAATTATAACTGTTATAAACTTTTATAATTAATTTTAACTATTTATAACTACTACTTGTAAATATGCTGAAACAAAATTATCCTTATTCTCTTAATTATACAGGTGATTCATAATAAGTTGAATGAATACTTCAACTTTATATTGCTCAACAACACTGTCATTTATTCTAATTATTACTTGCTTGAACTGAATAATTTACAAAGAAACGAAGCGGTCACTTTTTTGTATATCATTAAAATATCTTCAAAAATTCGCGAACAGCTATGTAATTTAAAATATTTCAATGTTCTAATTAGCAAAGTGTCTTACTGAATTTCACATAATTCGTTCATTTAAGCAAAAAGAAAAAATTAAATAAAAAATTCTAGCTTATTCAAAAATCAATCTAATATCCATATTATCCGTTTCTAAGATGGCTGAGTTCTTAGAATGGTCCACCTTCACAAGCATAGAATGTTATCCGTACATGCTCGTAAACTTTCAATTGAGGCATTTTTCTGTTCTTTAGAAGCTAGAATTTCAGAAAAATTATCACTCGCAAAAAAATGTTTTATATAAAATGACTTTCACAAAATGAAATAATTTTTTTTTCTATGCATACTTTTTTAGTTTAGGTTACCCATACAATATGTAATCTACTATTATTACCTAAAAATCACCTTCTAAAAATTGTAGAATCAGACAATCTTTTAATCAAAGCATCGACAAATTTAATTTTTAATGGCAAAATATTTGTTCAGATTCGTTCAATTATAATAGATAGTGGTGGATTATGATAGTCATTTTAAATACGATTCTTCTTGAGAAAGTTATGAACGTATTAAAAAAAAACAAAATCAATTAATAATTCTAATGATTAGTTATCGTGCTTACAAGCATCTGAAGATCTCAATTGAAAGCAGTGATTTTTTAGGATAAGAGCATTATTTTCCAATTTATTTATGGATAAATTTATAGCAAATTATGGTAGTAATAATCATTAATAAATTGCAAACATGATCAAACGTTGTTTGATGGTGCGATTTGCATAATTTTAATGTACTTTCGGAAAATAAATTGCCAATAAACGATGATACAAATAAAACGATGCATAATCGTTAAAACGGTTGTTAAATTCGACTCCTTTCTACTCAATATCAAAGATGTTAATTAGTTAAAATAACCATAGAGCTAACAGAACAATTAATGTTTTCAAATTGAATTAGTGCGGTCACAATGAATTATCAGTATAGTCTCAAGAACAGTTATAACAATACAAATTGGCAACAAAGTCCAGTATTTGGGATCGTGCTTAGGTCGACTTTATCCCTTAGAGAACGATATCAAGCAAGGGTTATTGCTGGAGTTTCCTCGTTTCACTTAATTCTCTCACTACTTTCTTTCTCTCTCTCTCTCTCTCTTTCCATACTGCATGCCTCTGTTTTCGTAATCGTACAGTATCCCGCTTCGAGCACCATCCTATTTTCGTCTCAAGGATCGCCAATTGTGTGTAATACATCTAACCGTCTTTCGCGTAGGTTCCAGTTCGAGGGTAAACATTTTTTTTTATTTCCTAAAACGATTGTCATTTATGAGAAAAACAAACCCTTAATAGTGACCCCTCATTCGTCATTTTTCTTCCTTTTACCTCTTCTGTTTACTTGCTTTGCTGACTTTTATTATGACAGCAAAATATTCTTCTGTATTATTATAATATTTTTACCTTATACTTAATTTTTATTTGTTCAACTAATAATTTACTTGATTTCTGACGTTTTAATTATTTTTTTCAGTAAATTATATTTTATTTATTATATCATCGCTGGATAATATTTCAACTTCATCAAAATACACAAAAAAATAAAATATTGCTACTAGAATAATCTATCATATAACTGAAAGTATCATTTTATGAAAATTAATAAACATAATTAATTATATTAAATAATTTGATAGATTTGAATTTAAAAATAATTAACAATAAAATTATTAAATTTGATTAATAAAATTGACATTTTTAAATAATTAAGTTTAATATTAATATATAATTAAACAAATTTTTAAAATCTAAAAGTGAACGACTCATAATGTTTATTTGAATATAAAATAATAATAAAAAATGAGGATAGTATTCTTTTACACGAATTGAGCGCTCTATTTTATTCCGATGCGTGAGTTATAAAACAGAACCAATCAAAGATTGTATTACCAGCGGTCAACCAACGAAGTTATAGAGAATAATCAGCTATCTTCAAATAGTATGTAGAAATGAATTTTTTGTGGCTGCTCAAAGGTCAGAAAATTTCTCCAACTACCCGTTGAAAAAAATTAATTATAATTAAACAAAACAATATGAAGTTGCAATTTTTATTCCATACCTTTCTATATGAGGAGATGGGGAAATTAAAGAATAAGTTGAGTTGAAAAATTTATCTTTTTTAAATTCATAAAGTTTACACCCCTCAAAGTTTTGTGTTATATATTCAATACTTTTATGTATAACTTTAACATTTATTGTGTTAAAGTAACACAAAAAAGTGTCAAATATTTAACATAAAAATTTTTAACACAAAATTTTTTGACGCATTGACGCAAAACGTTTTACTGTGTACAAAACAAGCTGTTTGTTTATTTCATCCTCATTTTTCCATTATAAAATTAATTTATTACATTGTACAATTAATTGAACAAATCATTATCAATAAATTTATTAGTTTATAGCTTCAGTAGCAATATAATAGTTAAAAGATGAGAATGTTTACTGTAAAAATACAGAATAGTTTTGAAAGGGATATTTTTTCGCGGTATAACTTCAGCTAAAGAAAACATTTTTAAATAATTTATTACAGCAAGTTAGTTGATAGTTTGTTTCTATCGGGAAGTAAGTTCAGAATATCGATAATAAATTTTTTGATGCTCAAACGCGACGAACATGAATTTTTTCGCGTAACCACCCAAGTTTCGAGATTTTCTAAAAACTTGTTGAAACAAGTCGTTTCAATGGACGATAATAATCCGGATAACAATAATGTCTGTGAATGAGGGTGAGTCGTGATTCCTCAAACGAAACGTAAAATCAATGGTAGACTATGGTATTTTCCGTTATGAACCAGTGAGGAAAGATATCGGGAGACGGAAAAAGAGTAAAAGTATTATATATAGAGTAAGAAGTTGAATGATAAAAAGAGAGAGAATGGGCGAGGAGGATAATAAGGAAGACAAGTAATCTTAAATTGGGAGAACACAAAATTGGAATTCTCATCTTTTTTTCTGTCAAAGTTATACCTACCCTCAAGGCTATATTGACAATGATTGGTTGAAATATTGCTTCTCAAATTTTTCTCTCAAAGTTCCTTCAAGTTTAATGAAATAGAGATAAATCATATTATATCCTCATTTGTAAAGTTATCATTCTTGGGATTGATAATCAACAAAGTTATTTGCGAATTGATTTTATAAGTAACGTTCGTATCTAAAATTTATTTTCCACTTTGTTGTATAATTAATATAAGTTAATAAATATTCATAAGATATTTTCTTTGAATTGCGACCTTTTAAAAATTCAATTTTTTTCTTGAGTGCATTAATTCTGTTTATCTAGCCGACTATCAAAAGGATAAGAATATACTTTGATAAACAGTACTTCTTTATAAGTGCTTTTATGATTAAGAAATAATAAAAATGAATTATTCTTATAAGTCTTAGCAGCTAAAAGTTGTCGAGAAAAAAATTTCAGAAAATAAAAATTTTGTCAACATTAGGTTTTTTATTTAGAGGATCATAACTTTGGTACAAAATGTGTTTAGCATAAAATCCCAGATGTTCTAATTGCATTTGTTTATATTTTATTTTTTATGAAAAACGATTCGATTTGAGGAAATCAAAAATTCGTCCATGTAATTAGAATTTTTTGTTAAATTAGTGATTACAAAATAATGAAGCCTGTAAAAATTTTAAAGTCAAAAATTACTAATTTAGACACTCAAAAATTGACAATATTTATACACAGAAAAAAAAATTACTTGAATCAAATGAATAATTTCGATAAATTTCATCTTCTTAATTTGAGTAAAAAAATTCTTAAACTAAGAAATTTTTCTTGGTTTAAGCAAATTTTACTTAATTCAAGAATTTTTGGTCTTTATGCAAGACAATGAAACTCTTCTAAATTATTTTCTTGGTTCAAGAATTTTTCTCTTGATTTAAGTTAATTTTTTTTTTCAGTGTAGTAAATTTTTTAGATACATTTTTTTACGAAAACCGTGAGTCAATTCTTGCATCGTTAGATAACGCAAAGTGAGATTAATAACTCTGTTAATAACCACGAATATTATTGAATTCCTTACTAAGACTGTGTAAAAATTTCTGACATGCTTTTAAGGTAATCAAAAACAGTAATTTTTCAAGAACTTCGAATATTATAAAACTACTTTACCAGCATATTTCACAGAAGTTTAAAGTAATCGTCCTGCTGAAGGAATAGTCTCAGAAAATTATAAATTTTTGTATACTCATTAAGGATATTGATACATAACTACCATTAAAATTTGAAGTCGATTGACCGCCTTTAATTCGAGTTATCTATAATCAAAGTTCGTGAAAAAAGAAAATCGATTTTTTCAGCTTATCATACTGGGTGAACTCTGTAAAATGTCATTAGATCTAAAATTATACGATCAAACATGAGCTTTTTCCCCCAGTGATATTTGTATCTTTTTCATCATTTCGCAGTTGTAATTCTTATTCTTTAATGGTAAAACTATTCTTATTGATAAATAATTCTCCTTGTTTTCAGGCGGAAATAGAAGTAATTGAACAGTACAGCGATCCACGGGACAGCAAAAGCCGAGCTTACGTCGAACCAGGGGCTGAAGTATCCCTACCAGTTACATACAGCAAAATAAATCGTGACTATTGCCGACCCTACACAGGTAAGCTTTGTTTAGGATTGTGTTATCGAAGTTATGGAAATTACTATTGAATATTTCGGTGATATATGAATTCTAAAATTTGTAAGCGTCTGTATACATGAAAACAAAATCGTACCACCGAAAACATGATTGAATACACTGTTTTCGAAGGGTAAAGTTTTTAAATTTCAATGAAATGACATCAAGTTTTATAACATTGGCAATCCGAGTTTTGCATGGCAGGATTGGTTCAGCCCTTATACTGTTCAAAAACTTTTTCGTCCTGAAAACATTCCGGTGTGTACCTCATTTTCGTGTGATAAAACTCCATCCTTGTTGGTAGCTCTTGAAAACCTATATAAGAACAGAAAATACCAAGCAATAAAAGTTCAAGTTTAATTTTAAGCAACTCTGTATCGTTTCATTCTTGACTTTCCCTGTACTGTGTAGTATGTTTATACAAAAGCAACCTCGTCGCAATCTATACGACTGCTTTCATATTACAATGTATACAATAAACTAAGGAGAGTAATTTAAAATTTTTTAAGTACCAACTTTAATCCTTAGTAAAATATTTATTTAGACTTTTGCAATAAATAAATTCTATAAGTCCGGAATTAGTTTAGAAAGTTTTAGCTTTAAGCTACCAGGATTCAGCTTAACCACATTGGGGAATGATAAATTGTTGATTTGAAATGTATTCGTGTCTTGCTCTAAGTCAAGTATGGAGATTTCCGGGGTGTTATCAAGCCTAAGTAAACATCGCTGACATTTGCATCTTTCCTATATATTCATAGTCGCTAAACCCTTCAAGTACCTATCCTTGGAAATGTCATCTTTTCAAATTTATGGATACATGTTCCCATATGTTTTGCAAATTTAGTATTAATTATGCCAAATTTGAACAAACAAATTCATCGGAGCAGAAAATATAATTATGTAAATTTTATGTGAAAAGAATTGTTTACGAAATCTAGTTTACTTATAAAAAAAAAAAAAAAAAAGGATATTTTTACTGAAATATTAAAACTTAACAATGGCTAAAATTTAAATAAAGTACTTTTGAGTTACTTAAAAAAATTTCCAATTATTTTCAAAAACTTATCAAATGTTTTATAACGGTTCATGAATTATTCACAAAGATCTTGATTTTTGTGAATAAATGTTTTTAATTTCTCAAATTAGCAACCCGTGTATCCCGTGTAAATATTCTGATGTGGCTTGATACCCCCATATTAAAGGTATTCTACCGCAAACTTGTAGATAAAAAAAATAAAAAATTTTAAAAAAAACCAATTTTGTCGAGAAAATTTTGCATTAATTATTGTTAAATTTTATAATTTGTTCAAATCACGGAAAACAATAATCGGTTGGCTTAAATTATTTTTTTTCTGTTTGATATCAATTTTTACGAATCTGTTCTTCTTCATTAGTAAAACCGATATTTTCGATAGACTCGAATGATTTTCCATTAATTTCCATAGAAAAAATCGATAGTCTCTATCGAAAAAATTGATTACTTCAACCGAACAAAATCGGTTTGAAAAACTTTTCTATTCTTGATTCAAATTTAATCAACAACTACGTTACTTTTGACAATCAAGGAATGGTATTCGAGGCTAGATTAATACATATCAGACCTGATATGGAAATTGTCTTATCAAAAAATATTCCACGACGCAGAAACAGTGTACCATAAATTTTATTATAAAGAGTTGTTCATCCGCAATACTGACAAGTAAAATGTAGAATAACACATCGTACAACTACAATTACAAGCCAAATGGTGCAACGTACACTGCAATACCGTTTACTGCAGTACTTACTGAAAATTATTCTATAATAAATAACAACTGTGACTCGTATTGCGAAACATAATTTAATCTTCCTAGCTCAATGTTTGTATTTATAAATGTTCCTACTTCTCATAGTGGTTTAAGCTGTAAATATTAAAGTAAAAAAACTCCCAATTTCAACGTTGTAACTTTTTCATCATTTTTCATGTACATCATATTAACATCATCATCAAATTCCTCTGCAAGACAACCCAATAATCGCAGGCATGATATCAAAGCTTCTATACAAAATTCTGAGCACTTCCGACAAAAAGTATCCCACCGGACGAATGGTTTCATATACGCTTCGATCGTTCGAACTTTTTGAACTGGAGCTTTTGTGTAGCGAGATGCTTGCTAGTAACACCACGTTCACCGTTCTGTACACCGTAGAACGTACACCAACTCGAATATACCGGGTTTCCATATTATGTCGCGTGATATTTAATTAAATTCCCTTCCCACTAGTTTTCGAAGCTCATCCCTTGTATCGTTCTGTCCATGGGGTCTGCAAAGTTTCAAGGGTTTTCCTACCAAGCAGCCCTCGGGACTTATTAACCAGTAATGTTATGGATTTTCCGCACTTTTCTTTGTCATCTAACCGTCCTTAATTTAATGGGTTTCTCATTTTATTTTATTTAACAAGAGATCAATCTCGATAATATTCACTTTCAAGCAAAATAAATGCTAAAAGCGTTTCTCTAATCAATAACCCATGAATTTACTGATGTGGTTAGATCAGGCTACACTCAAGAGTACAACAAATAATTTACTATAATTTTTGAATTTTTTTATAAATATAAAAAATTTTGTTTGGTTGTTGATTAAACGAAAAATTAATGCTTACATAACTATAAATATTATTTTTATTTTAGAACTTGACACTTGAGTTCTTTGCAAGAACACGATGAAGCGATCATGCGCACTCTATCAGAAATTTTCAACAATACATTTGGTTTGATGCGTAAATTGATCATATCAGTCCATGAGCACGGAAAAAAATTTTCCATTCTTTTAAATTCTTTTACAATTATTTTCTTTAGCTCGCTAAACCCGCTCGGTTTTAAAATAAATTCTCAAACTCTTCAAATTTCTTATTTAGTCAAACTTTCAGAAACAATAATATAATAATATTAACTCAATAAATACAAATATGAAAATTAATAATAATCGTTGTAATAAATCATACTAATTGTTTCTATTAATATTTAAATAATTAATAATAATAAAAATAAACTCCTCATACACTAATTAAACAACCTAGGTCACAACGTCGTGATCTACATCGTAAAAATTCGTATAAAAGTAGTCAACATACGAATTTTTACGATGTAACATCGTAAATTTTAAATGGAAAATTATAAGGCACATCAGGCTAGATCAGAAAATTGTTTTATAGAAATAACAATACCTAACGTCTTTTATTTTATGATTTGTGATAAAAGGTATTTTTGTGCATCTGAACAAGGCACACTGTTTCGTGAGAGGCTTCCCTTTTTTCCTATTTAAACTTTTTCAGTGGCAGTAGGTTTCTCCCTCATTCTAAACCACCCCATTTCAATTAATACTGGTGCTGCTACTAGGTGACTTCTACCTCGTTTTGGCTCTTCTCCCCGAGCAGTTATCGTCGGCAGCTCGTTGCGTCCTATGCAAATGACATGCTGTCCGTTCGGCCGTCGTTTCCTGCAATGATGCCTAGGGTCGACACTCCCTGTCCTGAAAGTTTCAAACGAAATGGCGAGAGTACAGTGACTTCACTGCTTTTGTTAGACACATAATCCCGACATACACTGATGTATACACTAACGCACTGTTGTATACAAAGCTCTTTCACAATATTTCTCAACATCGTGCTTAGCTAATTGCTTGTCTGTTTCAAGTCACTCAAAATAATTCTACCAGCTAATTAATTATCATCACAACATGTGTTGCAAGTTTTATTTGCAACTGAATAAATCAACTTTTCTGATAACTAAAATTATGTGATTTTATACTTTGTCTTTGTCCTGTTAAGTTTCAAATAACTTGAGTTAAACTTGAAAGTTAATATATTATATAGTACACTGTATAGTAGAGTGACATTGAGAAATTTCATAGATTCTTGAACTAAGGAACAATTTACTCTGGTAGAACGTTTAGTATGCCAGGAGTACAATCTCTAGTACCAGCAGAGCTTTTATTTGAAAGTTTGTTGAATTTACTCAAAAGATGAATAGTTAACTGAGTACCAGACATCATCTTTTCATGCTTTCATTTCTCTTTGTTATCCACCCCTATCCTGTTACTATCTTGTGATCTTATTCGCGCACCAAGTGTCAGATACATTCGGTACTGGTGTACTCACTAGTACTTCAGTGTTCATGAGTTGTTCTAAAAATTTGCCTTATCAGGCCTAATCTGGCCATATACCCGAGTCGAAATTTAAATCGCAGATTCAACGTAATGAACGTTCTAATACGTAGGTTGAACGTATTAGACGTTGAAAACGTAAGGTCAACGTATTGAACGTTAAAATCGTCATTTGAACGTAATGGACGTTGAAAACGTATGTTGAACGTACTCAACGTATTATAAATGTAAGGAGAACCAATAATTAATGAAAATAAGTAATAGGCTAGAAGTACCGTTTTTGGCCACCTTACCACCATTTTTGGACAGTTAATATTTAAATTAATTTGTAAAAAATTATAATATTATAACCATATTTTTGTTAAGTTTTAAAAAATGTACATCAAAATAAATTGAGTTTGTAATGGTTTATTCATATAAATTAATTTCTATCGTTTATTTGAACAATAAATGACCATAAACGGTACAGTGGCCACAAACGGTACTTCTACCCTATTAAAGCTACTCAAATAACTACACATACTTGAAACGTAAGTAGACAAAAAAAATTTTTTTTCCAGTTTTCTTAGGGGTATTTTACATTTCTTAGCATAAATTTACCATTTTTTTTGACGAAAATGCTTTGTCGAAATTTATTACTCTCGGAAAGGTTTCCAAAATTTTATATAATTTTATGAAATATGATTCATACGATTTTATACCAAAAAAATGGCTTCATAAATCTGTATATAAAATTACAACTTTTTGTACAATTTCATAAAATTTTGTACCACTGAATTTTTACAAAAAAAAAAAAATTAAAATTAAAAATTAAGAAAATTAAAAATGTGTAGTTAATTGAGTAGTTTTAATATTACTATTTTCACCCATTATTGGTTCTCTTCACATTTATAATACGTTGGGTACCTTCAACATTCGTTTTTAACATCCATTACGTTCAAATGACCATTTTAACGTTCAATACGTTGATCCTACGTTTTCAGCGTTTAATACGCTCAACCTACGATTTTAACGTTCAATACTTTGAATCTACGATTACAATTTCGACTCGAGTATGCTTATTTATAATTTTTCGACGAATTAAAGTGTTCAAAATCTCCGATAGAGGGTACAAAACTACTGAATCTTTTCCCCTCAGAAGAGTTAACTTCGAAGCCTTAAGTTAGAGAAATAATATTTTCTTTTACTTTCCTAAATAGCTTTTTTAATATTGATTTTTAGTTTAATCAACTCATATATCAATTGTCACATAAAGCAACACGTTCATTGAAATACACATTCAAAAAAATATATAGAATTGAAATATTATAATAAGTTATTCTTACTTAGACATAATTGCCTGATATCTCTATATATGATCAGATTAAGTCATATACAGCCATTTAAAAAAAAAAAATTAACTATTCAAATTAAAATTGAAAATTTGAGAAAATTTCATCAAAAGTATTTTAAATTGTACAATGTAATATTCAATAAATAACAAATTAATCATTTTTATAAAATTGTTTTAGAACACTTTCTTTGACGTTTTGTAGAATTAGTTTAGTATGTTATAAACTAATTATTTCTTCAAACACTAAAACTTATGAATTTGTTCTCGTTGAGATAATCTCTTTTTTTAGAAGATTAAAGTTTTTCAGTTTATAAAATATCGATTTAAGAAAACCAATTTGCCGGATAATTAAATCAATTAAGAATCCGCTAAAAATAATTTCGATTCTGTCACGATAAGAAAAGTTTTTTAATACAAAGCATAAATTTGAAATAACGTGAAATTGATTTTGTCCATCATATAAAACTTTGATTAAAATTCAGCGCCACTGGTGATGAAACTCGAGGCTCAATGAATTATTGGTAGTAAAAAATAATTTGATAAATTAATATTAATGAATCGGAAGACAATTTTTTAAACACTTAAGATTCATGAAAACTGTTACTTTATTATTTTTCAACGAATGAATCAATTTCCATAACAGCACCTGACAATGAGCAAAATACTTCTTTTAGATTTTCAATTTAATTTTAGATATCTCTCGCACAAATAAATTGATTGACATGACATGAGTTTCATGTAACTAAACATCGAATGGTTAATATGAAGTTAAGGATGACATTCAACAAATATGCGTTCAAGTTTGTACTTTTAGAGCAAAATCGCAAGCATGTCTTGAAAACATATGAATTGACAATATAATGATATTTCGTAGCATAATGCGCTCTAGAAAAAATTGAAAATAATAATGTCGAAGACGTTCCACTTAAGAAAGATTTCCTTCAAGTAGACGGAAATGAATGCGAGTCTACGGAGATAAAAATCCAACAGATATTGAATGTAAATTCAAGATTTTTTTTGATATTTCGATATAAAATGATGCTGACGTATGGAATCAGTTTTAGTTTCATGTTGATTTAAGAGTTGAAGTTTGCAATCGCAATGTTACTCTCCTTGAATTTATGATCCCATTCGTGTATTTGGTCTGTACTCTAGAATGCATTTATGATGTATTTTATGTCTCTGGAAGCTTGATACGATGCCAGGCAAAAATATCGACTTTCGTTCCGGTATTCTATGATAGAATGAGTAATGAAATGATTAAATATCGATAGCACTTAGAGGTTCAATTGACTTCAATGTGCACTTTATGTCATGGTCATGATCCATGATGAATACAAATTAGTATTTAATTAAAAGATAAAAATTATCAAGTTGGTATAAAATTTGAGTTTGAATAATGATTAAAATATATCGTAATAACGATGATAAAAATAAAAATAATATTGATATTAATGATACAGGTAATTAGTTGTGATATTGATAAAGACATTGGTAGTCATCACGATAATTACAAACTATAATAAGATCATTAATTAATTTATTATAATAATTATATCGATACAAATAATGATAGTAAAATCGACAATGATGTCAGGCCGTATATGACCATATCACAAAATTTTTTTATGGGTGTCCTTGTACGTGGATAAAAGTAGATACATGTTTTATATCGAATATGTAGACTCAAAATGTATGAAGGAATCAAATGATTCTACAAGAAACTTCAGCCCGTAGCTCAAATAATACAGTTTAGATTTTAGATTTAGATTTTGTTTATTTTATGCCAAGGCACAGGCCAAATAGCAATTTCAAGTGCAGACATATTACATATGATTAGATATATGAGATTATAAACGTGAGTACATAATAGGTTGATAGAAGTGGATTATTGCTTTCAATGATACTATAAAAATTAAAAATGCATTGAAGTGAAAGATAACGTAAAAAACTAAAAGATATAACGAAGAAATACAGTGTGAAGATCTGACTTGATTCGATTTGATTTATAGTCGTTCTGATTCAACTAATAATATCAAAATAGTAATAAATAATAATTAAATAAATAAAAAGGCTCAACCTTGAGCTAAATAACTCCAAACTAATTATCTAGATTTAAGAAATAATCAAATACTTTACTTCTGAAGACTTCTAAACTACTAGAATTGACGATGTCACTTGGTAATTCTTCCCAAAGCTTGATCACTGTTGCGATGTAGGATTTCTCGAAGTAGAATGTGGTAAAATTTGGTATTTTGAAAGATGTGTGTCTCTTAGCAGCAAGCCTATCAGACCGTCGAACATCTTATTCTTCTATAAACAACTTACGCAGATATTTAGGATTTCAATGTTCCAGAAGTTTATAAAAAGTTTCAGTTATGTCTTAGTCTGAAATAATTCTTCTTATTGGAAGTATATACTTTTCAAGTACTATTAAATAAAGACACAGCCTTTCAATAAAAATTTTATTAATGATTTATTCATAATAAAAGATCCACGTCCAATTTTATCCATAATTCCAGCATTAGTGATAATTATAACAATCATAACAGTGATATTGATAATGACGACAATGATAATTTCAATAACGTCAATGATAAAAGATTTGAAGTTTAAATTCCCAAATCAATTTCAAACCGGCCAATCCATTAATAAATCAGCAAAAATATCAATCTATCAGAAGATGATTAACTATGTCATTTGCGTTATGTATGTGCATAGTTATAAATCTGTACGTATCTATGTTTACAACATTATACAAAATGAGTGAATTCACAATCAGAGTACATTGTAAAATAATACTCTTGGGATTTATTTTGACAAATTTTGACGTTCCTCCTGAGGCTACAACCCATCCAAGTTGGGACGAGAGACAAAGGGGTATCGTTGGTGTTCAGCGGTCACCGTTATAGATTTCAATTGAGCAGTGTCTACAGATAGGGAAGTGAATAATCCAAGAACCCTCGTTTACTGTCCAGTCTGATCCTATAAAATTGACAGAACCTTCCAAAACATTATACGACCGACGACTGACAACCGACTGTTATATGAGACTCCAAGTACCACAACATCGATTTTATTAGCAGTTAAAGCAATCGAAGCTTGCTCGTCGGCTTAACGAGCGACAAATTATTCTCTGGTAGTATTCGAATTTTAAGCCATTGATCGTTTTTACGAGCACCGGAAAATAAAACTTACTAAGTGAAATTACGAGTAATATAATGTAGAGGAGATAAGTGTGTAGGGAAAACAAGAGAAACAATAGTTAAGTGAGATGGGATTAATGGAATCAACAAAAGATAGAGTGAGAGACAAACGATTACATACAACGAGGGAAACCCCATAAGTACGTGGCGTGAATACTGACCGTGATTATGCGAACCCCTAATGCATTCCATATGAACCTGCTGGATATAGTATCCTCATTCCTCTGACATTGCTACTATCTCTGGTATTATTGGAATTTATTGCCAAATTGTTCATTGTTGTAATTACTAATTGTGAAATAATTTCTTAAAGATACTACTTACATTGTTATTATTATCATTCGTCGCAATAATTTAACTAAAAATAAATACCTGAATGATTCACAGAGAACACAAAGTATAAAAGACGGAATTGTTTGCCATGTACGCATATTTAAATCGACCGCAGTGTATCATAGGAATTACGGCTATAATTTTAGAAATGTTACGGACACAGATCTCATAATTCTACGAAAGCTTTTGCAATTAATTATGCATATAACTTCCATAATATTAATTAAGAGAACCTTCTAATAGATGATGATATAGTTTCAATTTTATTTGCACGTTTTTAAACTGAAAAATTAAAAAAAAAGATCGTAAATAAACAAAGATTGAATTAATTTTAGGATTTCTATAACAAATCAATGATTTTGAAAAAATCTAAAATACAATTGACTCTTAAGGCTAACTAGGGGAAAGTTTTTTTTTAGTTAAAAAATCAGAATTTTTTTCAAATAACATTTTTTGGAATTTTTAAACCGCACTACCATTTGAACGCGTTGTTTAATTTGATTTTTTTTACCACCTTCAAAGCAGAATTTTGATTTAAAAAATTGTATGTAATAATGTTTTATATCAATTGGCTAAATAATTCAGAAATTATGCCAGAAAAACTTTAAATAATTTTTTTTTTAGTTTTTATTTTTTGTATGAAAAAAATCAATAACATTCTATTTTTTCAAATTATTAATTTTTATAGCGAGAATTTCAAAAAAAAATTCTAAAAATTAGCACATATAGTTCTCTTAAAGTTCTTCATTTAAAATTTTGTTACAATGTCGTTTTTCATAAAAATTTAATCGCTACAAAAATTCGAAAAATTGTTAATTTCTGTCGATCGCCATTTTATGTATGACAAGTTTAATAATCTGTACATTTTATAACAAAAATTAGTCGACTACCAAAAATAAAATTATTTGCAGTTTTGATTAAATTGTCAAATTAAAATTTCCAATTCAAAAATTCCGTAATCAAAAAATTTTCTCTGTCGCTGAGTTAGATTTCATCTATTTTTTTTTTGAATATTGAGATAAAATAAAACTCTATTGATGCAATCAAACTAAAAGATCTTACTCCAGAGCACCACTGCGTCGTTCTTGAGTTCAATTTCTTAAATGGGTCAAAAAGGCTAATAAAAATCGAGTGTACTAAAAAGTAATTACGAAACAAAGTCATAAAAACAAATTTCCAAAATTTAATAATGTTATTATCGAGTCTCTTCTGTTTTATGTAATAAAAATTAAAAAGTAACTCAAGTTGACGAAACTTTGTCGTTTGCGTGTAAATTTAAAAGCTAATTCCTTGGCTATTAAAAAGTTAAATTAGCATCCTTGATGTGGCCTAAGTTCAGATAATAATTATCGTAATGCAACTTCCTTTTCGACGGTGAGATGTAAAGGGGTGGTGGTTATTGTAGAGGCGAATTAATTTAAGTAAGAATGTTTAAAAGTCAACGAATTAAGTATGATTATGAAGCAAACGAGATTGGTTTAAATGAATTTACTCAAGTAAGTAATTTTCTGCAAGTAATTGGCACTTAAAAAAAATTCAAAGGGCAAACAACCAGTACAACCCTCCTAAGTCTTTTTAATTTAGCACTTGTCATCATTGGGAAGTTTGAAGTCTTGTGTCAGTGGGGTCTACCAGCACGACGACGACGCTTCTTGTTCTGCTCACTCTCACTGACTTTAATCCCTCAAGATCAAGAGTACACAATCTGTAATCAAAGAGGAACATCAGAGAGGAACATGATTCTAAGGATGAAGGACATACATCTACTATTTGGGTCGTTTAAATCTTTCTCCAACATAAAAATGTTCAATGTTCACAGTGATAAATATAATAATTATTTCAGAGGGTTCATGTTTACTTATGTGAAGTGAAGCACTGAAGACGGTCCTGAGTAAAGACTATACTAAAAGAATTTTCTTCCAAACAAATCAACTAAAATTTCTCCGTTCGCTTACAAGTACAGTTGAAACAGTTTTGAACTTCTTGCATAAATCTTTCTCAGCTAGTTCGTAGTTATGGAAATACCAGGTGTTAGATAAACGGCTTCCTTATTCCAAAGTTATGAAACCACAATCTTGAGTATGCAATTTAAAAATTGAACCGTACTCAAGTTATGATGAATAAATTATTAATATCATTTTATTTTTAGCAGAACTTCTAGTTACATTTTTTTTTAATTCGACATTAATTGAAATGAAAAGATTTCAAGATGTAAATCACGAAAAATAATTGATTTAATCTGTATTATTAAGAGAATAAGCAAAATTTTGTGGCCAGTGTATTTATATGATAAAATGGGTTTTTATGGTTAAATTTGGTATCGTTGGAAAAGTCTTGACCTGGACTTGTGCCTTTTCATGGTTTCATATCAATCTCACCAATAGTCAATTTAAGATGATAAGAATTTAGGCTGCATTCGAAAATGCTCTATCTCTAGATACATAATTAAGAGATGACCTCGTATCTTGTGAACTATTGATATTTTTAAAGATATAAGCTCATCCCGATGTTACACTCATCAAGACCTTTCATTTAAGTACCCACATCATTTTTTCATATATTTATATATATTATATATATATGTATATATGAAAAATATATGAAAAATTTTATTTATTTATAGTTCACAATTCGTGATAGTCACATAGTGACTGCAAGGTTGCTTGTAATTATTGTTGTTGGGGAACAACGTTGAATTCTATTGTAAAAGATTTTTCCGTAAGCTCTACCTTTTTTTATCAAATTTATGAAATTTCGAGTGTATATTTTTATTTTTAATTAAAGAAAATCACTTTTACAAAAATACAAAATGTGAGCTATTACATTATAATGAATTTTAGTGAATAATTAATAGTAATTTTTATTATGTAAAATAAGAATTCTTGAAAAACTTTTTACAGTCAAAATCAGTTGATTCACAAAAAAATGTCATTTTTAAAATATTTAAAAAATCGACTTATTTGTTCAGGAAGTATATAAACCAAAATTTCTAAATGAGCAAATTTGGAAACAGTCATGATCACAAGAAAAAACGAGTGGTAGTGTAAGCAAATAAGAAAGTAGGTTATAACAAAAATACTGCCATAATTCATAAATTACAACATTTCTAAAACAGTATGAGAAGACATGCCTCTTACGAAGAATATCAGATCTTGAAATGCCCATATATAGTTCAATAACGTACCGCAATAACAGAAATTGGCTTTTGCTTCGCTTAGACTACCGGAAGACTTTCAAGATAATCTTTTTCTCAATGTGACAATACATTTGATGTGAACGGTCTCAATGATCCTCGGTGGCCCACCCGCCGAGAAATAGGTAGAGTACTTCAACCCCGAATTTTTTTTATTCTTATCCAACTGGTTCTTTTTCTCAAATTCTCAACATTCACAGCCCTTAACATCCAATAGTCAGCCTACTACTTCCACCCTCAGTTATGTTACGAGGACAATATCTAATAAAAAAACCGGGATGAAACGAACTTAGAGCTTTAGCCTTTTGTGTAAAATCTTTTTGGAAGGAGCATTCATGTTGCTCTTAACTTTTCGTCGTTCTACTTATCTTGGATTCATATATGAATATGAGGTCGCCTAAAGTCAGCTATCAAATTGTTTTATGGTGACATTTATTAAATGGAATGATGTTTACTACAAATTTTGAATATTTTTAATGCAAATTGTTGCTTATAAATTTTAGTTTTTCTGTCAAAAATCATCCATACAATGGAAAAAATAAAGTTTTTTCCCTTTTTAATCCAAATTTAGTATTATAGAAAAGGTCTTGACCTGAATTTCTGCTTTTTCAAAGTTTTTTATGGTTTTCAGTGATAGTTACATTAATTTCGATAAATTTTCGTAGTATTTGCAAATAGATTCGAATTTCTCACTCGATAAAATTTGTTTATTGTGTTTAGTATATGTGAATGTCGCTTTTTGTCAAACATTAATCCACATAATTAATAGAATAAGGAAAATTTTACGACAGTAATTTGATATTATCATAAAGGTTTTGACGTTAATTTATAACTTTTACAATTTTGTGTATTTTTGTTTAAGTTTTTGAAAGATTTTTAATAATTCGATTACTCTATTAATTTTTTCCTTGACATTATCTATTGAATTATTGATAATTGATTCTGTCATAGCAATGTTATTTTTTTAATTTACGTAAAAAAAAATCCAAACTATGTAGATTATAATCGATAGTATCGAAAATTCATTAAGCTAAAATTATTTATTTACGATTCGTGACTGCAGGTTGATAGTGAATATTATCATTTATAATTTTTTCAACGAAATAGTTTACGGTAAAATAAAAATTCATGTAGAACGAAGAGTAAATTATTCAACGTAAAATAAAAAAAAATTTTCCTATCTGAGCAAGCAGTGACTCATGTATCAGCAGTGATTGTCAAGCAAGCGATGTCGTTCAATGTTCTCTAATAGATTCATTAGAGGGTTGGGCGTACTCTGGGTGTATCGCCAGAGTGAGAGTGTGTTGAATCTCTGGGTCTGAGCGAGCACTTGAACTATCCAGCTCGTCAGTATATAACTATCCACCCCGTGAGTGCGGGTATATCGCCCAAATCAGATTATCTATCGGTAATCAATATCCAAGCTATTCGGCGATTAGCACAGGCGTCAGGACAGCCGGGTCGTTTCGCCTCGGACCACGTACCCTTGGAATTAAATCGTTTCCTGTTAGGGATGGCAAAATTTGGGCTGTGCGGTAGCCCACTGAATTCGTTCAGCTCACGTAACCAACCTGATTTAAAATTCTTCATCACTAATCAAGATTGATGAAAGATTCTCTCAAACTTTACTGCTATTAGTCTTAATGCATTCTTTCTTATTTTAACCATAATTTTGAGATAAAATTGCTTATGATTTTCGTTTAAAGCTCTACATTTTATTGATTATGATTTCGTATCATAAACGTGCTTACACTGTCTCTTTGTGATACACAGTAAAAAATTTTGCGTCATTGCGTCAAAAAATTTTGCGTTAAATATTTAACACTTTTGTGTATAAATTTAACATTTATTGTTTTAAATTAAAACAAAAAAGTGTGAATTATTTAACATAAAAATTTTTAACACAAAATTTTTTGACGCTTTGACGCAAAATTTTTCACTGTGTACTGCACTGGAAAAAAACTACTTTCTTTTAAAGGCATGTTCTGGAATCAAAATTTTTTTAATATTGAAATTTGTTTTGGGTTAATTTCACAAAAATCCAGCTTTTCGACTCAAATTAAGCTAGTTCACAAAATGTATATAGTTCAAAAATATATTTCTGCATATATAAGTATTTATCTACGATATAACGCGGCATGTGTCCAGTCAAGGTCCTGCAATTTTCAGTAGATCTTGATGAAAGTTAGCACATATTTTTCATTATCAAACTTGACAATTATCAAATTAGAGTTCAAATATGAGCAAAATCAGTCGGTTAGTTTAGTAGTAACAGCAATTTGAAATTTTCCAAAATTCTAAATTATACACTTTTACTTCGTTTTTTCCAAATAACTTTCAAATACAATCACTTCTTCAACTTCTATAACTTATTAAATATTCTTTTACTTAATAATACTCTTATTCTTCGAGATTGTATTGTTGAATCTGAAAAAAGATTATAATGATTCAAGAGAAAGTGTTGTAATCAAATGATTTATCGAATATCAAAATTTGTGAAAAATGAATATATTAATGCTGAAAATAAATCCTATAAACATTTTTTCATTTCACAATTTTTTGTTGCTTTAATGAAATTAATTTTTTCATTAGTTTGAGATTCTTGAAATCTTCGATCAAAAGTTGTTATCTTCGTGAGGTACAATCAAATTCTTCATCGAAAAACACTACTCCCGAAAATTAATAATAATTAAAATTTCTATAAGAAATTATTATTCTTGATTCAAGAAAAAGTTCATTCATCGAAAATATCGCAGAACTTGTAAAAAAGAAAAGTATTTTTCTTCCATTTATTTTGAGATTTATTTTGATAATATAAAAAATAATGGAAATTTGAAGAGTGTAAATATTCTTGAAACACGTCAGTAATATCTTTAATCAATATTACCGCTATTGCTTGGTTTAAAAGAAAGAAATTACATTTTAGTAACTCAAAACCAAACTGTAATATTTGCATAAAGCAGCTGTTGATATAAATATTCATGTATTTTTTATGAAACATTTAGTTTTTTACAGCAGTAGCTTCTTCCATAATTTTCAATTTATGTATTTGAGATCGTTCCGTGCGGCATAATATCCGTCAAAATTATGCACAGCCTGTGTAGCATTACATTGAAGTATTTTTAAAAAGTTTTGTAAGCTGAAAAATCGACACAATTCAACCACGGAAAATATGTTTCAACTTAATTAATTAATTTAAAAAAAATTATTTATTATAAATAGGATATTTTGTATCTATAATATTAACGATTAACATAATTCCTTGCATCAAAGTATTGAGTGAATAGAGGAAGTACTTACTCGGCTTCCTTTAATATTCCAGAGTAATTAGTATATTGCTCATCATATTAGCATAAACTACTTTGAGAAAATTAATTTAAACTTCGCGCTAATTAAATAATCACCGAACTATAAGTTTACGAAATCTGAATACTAACATTAATGATAATAATAAGTCACACTCTAAGTAACTATCCGCGTGAATTTCATTTATTAAAAATTAATTGTGTAATAATCTGAAGAATATGAATCATCTTTTATAATCTAGAACTCTATTATCCATTTGACCATCCTGATCTTCTGGCGGAGCTTTGTTCGCTTTTTTTCCACTTCTTGCTACCCATAATTTTCTGCGAAAGTTTACGATACCTCTGGAACAGTGTAGTACCTGTCACAACCAGAAATGTATGGTTTGTGGAGTCTGTTCGGTAATTGAACAAGGAAAGACGGCGAAGTTATACTCTCAGTCCTTACAGAGAGAGCATAATGCCCCATTATTTCCAGCTCTTTTGTATACATAACCACAAGCTCCAAGGCATTTACTATTCTTAAGCCTATCATTTTTAAATAACTGTTTTTTTATATTCTCCGTTAAAATTTAGTATTACTAAAAATTTCAAAAATATAATAATAGTAATAAGTAATAACATATAAAGTTTGTATCATTCATTGAAAAATAAAGAAAAAAAATGATTTTTTAAAACAGGTTAGAGCAAAACTGTTATCGTAAAAAGTGATTTTACGGCATTATCTGTATAAGCATTCTCCCTTTTCTTGGCTTGAGCTGTAACTATAGGTAGTTGTACCCTCAGATACATTTTTTTAACTCACGCGAAATGTTCTATATAATTCTGCGTCAAATGGCACAAAATGGAATTTTTGAACAATACTACTTTAGTAGTTTTTGAGATTTTATACACTGATGAAAGAATTTTTCAGCATTGAAAAAGATTTATTAATATTCAAGAAAAAAAATTTTTTTATAAATATTAAGAAATAGTGATTATAACTAAAACAAAACTCTTTTTAAGATAATCATGCAAAAGTAAACTAACATTAAATACAATTAATTCATTCCATCACAGAAATTTACATCTTAACTTAAAATATTTCAATTTTTTTTATTGCAGATCCTTCAGCATCAGATTCTTCTATAAACGAAAACCTCACTGGACGACCTCACCGTCGCAAGTCTAAAAGTCATTCCCGAGCATCAACAATAGGCAAAGAATCGTCTTTAAACCCCGAAAAGAATGAAACCAATGACGGTGTAACAGTTGATTGTGTTGCGTTAGTTCACGTCCCCGATCATTCTCCTACTGACTCCAACCAACCAGTTCGTCATCCTTCGCCTTACTACTACGGGGACCTCTTCAAGACACCCGACCAACAGTCAAAGTCCCAGCTAAATCAATACCGAAAGAGCGTAAGTCTCGACGTACCGGGTGAAAAATCACGAACCCCAGCACTTCCCAAAAGAAACTCCGTGGCCGGTGACGGCGGGTCTTCTAGTCTTTCATCCAATCTTCAACAGCAGCAACCACAACCTCAACAACAACCGAGTCAAGATTTGGTAAGTTCCGCCGAAAGTGAGCATGCACTTCAATCCAAAAGCAACGAGATACTCTCATCGTGTATCATCACAGAGTGGGACCACACCTTGATGCCTCCACATCGTCTTCTAAGCCACGATTTACCAACAACAGTGTGTTTGTGCGTTGCTTCTCCTGACGAGGATGAGTTAGAGACGCCGGTAAAAGTTGCGCGACATCAGGTGCGCAAACTAAGACGAACACGTCGAATAGAGCCTCAACAGCCAGTGCTGGTTGAGAACGAGTACGACGGTGAGACTGAAAAACCTGGAGACGAGGCTGACGGTGAAGAAGAAGCTGCTGATGTTGAAGAAGTTGAAGACGAAGAGATGGCTAGACAACGGCATTTATACGAAACAGCCTTCGACTGCAAGGTCAATCGTTCCGATGACGACCTGGATGACGTCGACAGAGTCACAAATCATCCGGTGCTACACTCCCAGATAAGAACAAGCTTAAGCACTGCTCAATCTAGAGCTAGTTCTTCTACAGAAGCCTTCAAGCTAAACCAAAATGTCCATTACGTAACCGTGCCACAGCAGCTTGCTAGCAAAGAACATCGGCGCAAAGTAGTGCTCCTACGACCTAAGCCAATACCTAACAGGCTGCATAATCCACCAGACAATATGTCGAGTTTATCTCAAGACATCGAATCCCTCCAAATAAACTCCGGAGATGAGAAAAGTTCTTCTCCGAGAAATCCTGTCCGCGAGTACACTCCATCGCCTCCATCCACTGCACCCTTGCCTGTTAAGTTTCGTGGTAATAAAGACCACCTTTTGTTGAATATACGTAGTGCTCCAAACCTTCCCTCACAGCCGGATCACCCGAGGTTGAAAGATATAAGACTGCCGGTCAAGTCATTAAGGGCCAAAGAATCTCCGCAGAGCAGCGAAGGCTGTATTATCGAGATTAAAAGTCGACCTAAGAGTTTAATTCAGGATAACAACGAGTCTAATAGTTGTAGGACAGACAAAGAACTTATTTTGGAATTCAAAGGCAGGCCGAAAGAAGAAAGACAACGGCCCAGGAGCTTGATTAGAGAGAGCAGACCTATCATGGAGTTTAAGGGTCGGCCGCATGAAGCTGAAGGTGATTTGCCAAGGCCCAAAAGAGAGTTGGGACTCATTGAATTCAAGTTGCGCCAGACTAGGCGCAGAATTGGATACTCTAGCACTGAAAGTATGGCGACTAGTAGCAGCGGAGGCAGTATGGAGTCTTTGAGGAGCAGCACCAGTGAGGGCAACAGATCAACGAGCAGCTCAGAAAGCAGACACAGTACTAGCTTGAGTTCTCACAGCTCAGATAGCGGCAGCACTAATTGTTTTCACCATCATCACCATCATCATCAACAGCCGGTATCAGGTTTCCTTACTTACCATGCGCCCAAGCTTCATATTCTGTCTCCGATTTCTGACAAATCGTCCCAAGAACCAGTGTCTGAAACCTCGGACAACAACCGGAATAATAATTCTCAAAAAGCTTCGCCTGAAGAAGCTATGACAGAAAATGTTCCTGTGAATACCAATACTAATACTAATACGAATACTAATACGAATGCGATTACCAACACTTTGAATGTAGTCTCTCCAACAGATACGTCATTCAAGAAACGACGTGCTCCGCAGAATAAGAATTTGATAAATTTAGCGATGCAATCGTCGTCTTCTGGTGACGCTGAAATTCAAGGATCGGATAGTGGAATATCGATAGAATCTCGGGCAGGAATAAAATGCAAGCCCTTTGGATTTCATGTCATCAAGTCACAAATGGACAATATTAATTTGGTTGATAATGAACCGGACTTATCGGATTTGCCGTTTGATATGCCGAAACTTCGCAGGCGGCGGCTTCTTATGCAACAAGATGCGACGACATCTGGCAGCGCGACTAGTGTTGACCTTAGAGATCTTCCATTTGATATGCCAAAACTTAGAAGGAGGCTGAGATGCACACAAAGTACTGAATCCAGTGGTTCTCAAGCTTCTTCTAGTCTTTCTGTGCGGGATGTTGATTCACTCACTGTTATAGGTAAGCATTGTTTTCCTTGAAATAAATATTTAACAAACCATAGAAACTCTTTTAGAAAATATTCTTAGAAGAGATTTATTAGATTAGATTAGATTCATTTATTTATACCATGACCTAATTGGCCGAATGGCAAATTTATGCATATATGTTAACTATACATAAAACAATATTGAACAATATCAACTAAAGAAATAATGAGAATAATGTACAATTGAGTAAAATCAGACGCAGAATATATAAATTAAGATTATAATACACGATTTAACCAATTCACTCAATAAAATTTTTACATGAAAAGTTTCCAAATACTATTAAATATCTAGTTTAAATAAATAATCATAGATATTATTTTCGAAAATGTCTAAGCTTGAGGAATCAACAATATCAGATGGTAACTCCTCCCATAGACGTATAATAGTAATAAAGAATGAACTTTCATATTGTGTTGTTGCGTAATTGGGCAATTTTATATTAGAAACTCATAAGTAAAAACGGTTTAGAAAAAAATTGTAAAAAATAACATATATTGTTGTTAATGTCCACATAAGAAATAGTATTAGTGATTACAAATATTTATGGACTAAAAAAAAAATTAACTTGATTCGAGAGAAAAGTTTTTGAACTAAGTAATTTTGAAGAGGGTACACAGAAAAAAAAATTTACTTGAATCAAGTAAATAATTTTGAAGAATTTCATCTTCTTGATTTGAGTAGAAAAATTCTTAAGCTAAGAAATTTTTATTTGTTTAAATAAATTTTACTTGATTCAAGAATTTTTCGTCTTGATCCAAGACAATGAAACTCTTCAAAATTATTTTCTTGGTTTAAGAATTTTTCTCTTAATTCAAAATAATTTTTTTTTCTGTGTAATTGTCTTGAATCAAGACAAAAAATTTTTGAATCAAGTAAAATTTCCTTAAATCATGAAAAATTTATTAGTTCAAGAATTTTTCTACTCAAATCAAGAAGATTAAGTTCTCCAAAATTGTATACTTGATTCCAGAACTTTTTTTTTCTGTGCAAATAAAATAGATTTGTAAACTATTACTAGTCGAAAATTCAACCATTAGACATTGTGATTGAATTGGTCAGTTTCCAATCGTAGTGTTAACATAAATTTGGCTCGAGGTAGTACCGTATCTTTGACGACGACTTATAGAATATTTAATGTCAGAAAAATGATATCCTTGAATTGTTTTAACGTCTGAACTTGATGTACGTGATTGATGCGGAAATTATGCATTCTATAAGAACGATAATGAGGAATAAGTAATTTGAAGCGATCTTTTTTGAAATTCTATTAACTTAAGTAGTTGATGTTCATTACTGTTGATACAAAGAAGACAGATGACTGATTAAAAGCGCGGAAGTCAAGAAGACAAGACGTGTTATTTTATGAATATATCAACAGCAAGGTAGACGTTCATGGATTATACTATGCCGCAGTGCATGTAGTTGTGAAAACTGTTGGTTAATAGATTACTGGAGAGATTATGATTAAGATGATATCGGATAGAGTTAGAGAATACGATTTATAATTCGTTATAGTAGGATAATTAAACTAGTAGTAGTAAAATAATTCGTTGTAGTAGCAAAATGAGAACTAGTTATTTCTGTTGTTTAAAATGTTTAATTAATTTTTGTTCATGGTTAAATTTATGATTATTTATTAACATTTGAAAGAGTATATATTTGAATAATGATAAACATAAAAACTTGTTGATTGAATTAAATATTTTTTGTATTACCACAAATAATTGTAGTAAAGCATTACTTCCCGTCGGTGTCTGCATTTCAAAAATCGACATTTTTCCAACATTATATCTCTACGTTTCATTAAAAATAAGGGCATTTCAAATCAGAATTCAAATACTAAATCTCTCAAGAACTAAATTTCGATTTTGATGAACATTGATGGTAGAGCTCTGTTATTTTAATCATTTTCACAAGTTTAATTACAAATAAACTATTTTTTTCTAAATATTATCAGTATTTCAAAGGGCCTTCTTGTCCTATCATCTCTCAAAATAATCAGTATATTTCCGGAGATTTATAAATAATCATACTAAAACATTTAAGTATATCGTAAAAACTGACGGCTTACTGCTTTAAACCTCATATCTCATGTAGTAAAAATATGAATCACATTTTATTACCTACATGGATAATATGGTTTAGGCAAACAAATTGCTCTGATATGAGGTACTTAAACATTGAGTGTAATCTGACTTATAGGTAAATAAATAAATTTATAATAAAAATATGGGATAGGGTTTAAATAAAACGAAAATGAATAAGGGAGAGACTTAAAAGATAGAGAGAGGGAAAGGAAAGAAAGGGTAACCATTAGAGTAATAAAAACGGCGTATTTTGGATAGGGAAAGATGAGTTGACATAAAATGAAGGTACATCATAGAACGAGGGAGAAACTCCCGTAATTCGATGCTGAGTGTTATAAACCTTCCAGACAGGAACTAACGTTATTAAGATGTACTTAACACCTGCGTTATAATAACTTTTGAGATCGAAAAATTGTTATCATTCTATTAACTATTAACAGTGTCTCGGTAAAGGCTTCGGCTATTTTCTATATAAATAATGTTTTTAATTTTGACAGCAAATGTGAAAAGTCAATACCTGGTGTTGGTTATTACAGGAAATATATACGGATATATATGTATATGCGTGAGGTTAAAGATAAAATTAGTTGTAGAATTAAGTTTTGCTGTGTAATATGCAAGCTCCGATACGAACCCCTGCCAATGTCGCACTTGGATTTGATGGGACTTTGAACACGTCACGTCTATCCGATGAATACAGGGGTGGTCCAAATTGCGAGTGCTCTAATGTGAACATCGAGTAAGCACCGGCCTACGGCAACAGACGCTCTAAATTGAGGGAAACTCAATGTCGATATGCGTAACAAGCTATATAATAATTATGCACGTTGTTGATGTTAAATTTTGAATTTTTCTACTTTCGTCGATTATAAGAAAAATCATTAAATTATATTCTGTAATCGTAAGCTTTTATTCGGTTATGGTTATTATAAAAAATGCTGTTTGATAAAAAAAAGTCAGTTGAGAATTACATTTTCAGGATTGCTGGAAAATGTTTTTTTTTTTTTTTTTTTTTTAAAGAAAATGAAGAAATTGTATTTTAAAGAAAAATAGAAAGAATATTATGCCTCTGAATTTTCTGACGATACTTTTTGATGAAATAGCATTTTTTTGAAAATGTCTCGGAAAATATGCAGAAAGATAAAAAGATAAAAGCAATTTAACTGCCAGTCCCCTTTTTTTCTCGCGTCGCACTCACTGCAAGAAACAGTACCACCCTTGTTGCACTCATGATTATAAAGCTATTGCAATTTTATGTTTTTCTTTTAAACAAATAAGAATTTCGAAAAAAACGCTTTGCTTCGAAATAGGTAATTAAGAAATCTATCACGTAGCAGAGCGTTTTTTTCAACTTTCTTTTTTTCTTAGAAAGAAATACAAAGCTGCAATCGTAGGAACCGGATGTGAAGAGAAGATTGAATTTTCTGTAAAAGAAGAAAAAAAATTTTTTTTTTTATTATTAAAATATTGAACGTGATTGAATAAAATAACAGAACTTTTACGGATTTTACATAGTGAACGTTGTAAGACTATCGAAAGATAAAAAAAAAACATTAGTGAAAAAGATTCAATACCGGAAGCTTCGCTACGATTTGATAAATGATTTTTTTTGTTTTTTGATAAAACTGTAATTTTATAAAATAAAAAGATCTACCGAGAAAAAAAGTTAATGCTATGGCTTGATATGGTCATATATAATTTACGACCAAAGGTAGTGCTTAAAATTTCCGACAGATTGTGCATGATCGTTAAATTGTCTTTCATCGAAAAAATTAAGTTTAAGATGTTAATTTCTAAAATAAAAATCATGCATGACCACATTGAAAAAATTTTCACTGTTTTCGATTAATACAAAATTTCCTAATATGTCAATGGTGCATAATTCAAATTTACTCTTAGATTATAAATAAGCTCAACGTGAAAAATTTCAGTAATTTTTCGTCAGTGTTTGATGGCTGTCATAATTCTTTGTCGATATAATATCATATTACGGAGTGCTTGAATTTCATGTTAATTAAACCACTTAATTCATTTTCTGGAGAAGTTTGAGTGACTATATTCTTCATCGTTCTTAATGTACAATATTTGCTAAGCTAATGATTTTTCGTTTCACTTTAGTCAAATTTATTATTATGAAACTGATAACAAAAGAGCACTCAAACTTTAGAAAGGCCTATCAAAGATGCGCGAAAAAATTTATACTGCACAATAAAATTTTTACAAGTCGTATCAAAATGTGATTTCATTAATGATAAAAAAAAAAAAAAAACACACATGTGACACAAAAGGTCGATTTCATTTTCAAAAGCTGTAAAATCGAAAAGACTGCTTGTTTTTTCCCCTTCGATTGTACTGTAAGTAGAGCGTGATATTTCCAATATAACCAATACACAAACGTCGACGTATGGTACAAAAGCATGCTAAGAATTTTCTTGTCTAACTAAAAGCTCGTAGCATACAGCAAAAATATTGCCAGCAAATGGAAAAGTTTTAAAGTGTCAGGTGGGCTAGACGTTTTATCGGGAATACGTAATAGCCGTTTGTGAGCGAGTTTTGGCCAAGCCTATGACAAAATCCAATCCCTTTGTTTCACGAGGGTTCAGTTTTTTTATTTGAATTTGATAGATTTGACAATAATTGGCCTTCAGTCTACCAGCTTTAGGTTGTAATTACTTTTTAATTATTAAATTGCATAAAGAGATTGCAAAAAGGTCGATCGTTCTTTGAACTGGTCATTCTGGAAATAATAGCGATCATTGTGATGTTAAGTTGAGTTCACTGATGCTTTGGTTCAATGTTTGTAGATCAATGACTGCCCGGTAATTTCGTGGTTGGATTGAGCGTTAGCACGCAAAACGTAGAGTGGACTAATTGTCAATAGAGGACACGGAGGAAACATTGTAATGAATGTGGCCACTGCTGGCACAGCAAATTCTCAATAACAGGATTCGTTATGCTCTGTGGTTTCATTTTGATGAGTCACCCTTGTTGACAGAAGAAATTATTTTGATTGTCTTCTTTGTACTACTGGTTATTTATCATTATTTCTTATCCGCTGAAAAAATTTTTTAATAAGACATCATATGTCCATATATAGCCTGATGTGGTCTGGTATATCAATGTGTAATTTTTTATTTATCTTGATTTATTTATTTATTTCCTTTTCTACAACCCAACAGCCAGAAGGCCAATAACAGGGCCTCTAAATAAGTTTATATAATTTACATAGTATAACTTAAAAGTAAGAGCGCTGTACTGGTGGTGTTTAGAAAAAAAAAAAAAATAATATTGGTAGAAGAAATAAAAAAAGAAAATACTATAATTTTTATGGATATGACAATAAATATAATGTAATATCATATTTATTATACTTAATTAATTTGTATGAGTATAATATAATATTAATTACAATATATAATATTTAACTAAAGATTATATTTACTATAGATGTGAGGGATATATCAAAGTTGATATGCTGATATTCACGTTATAAATTTCTATAAATTTTATCTCTGTTACTATAGAATAAATGAATTTTTTCACAACTTTTATACAAAAAATGGTAATGTTAGTAATAAATTAAAGGCAGCATTATATACCACGATCACATTGAATGGCCTAGTATAAAAATTTGATATGGCTTGATATGTGCTGATATGAGTTGACATTTCCACATCAGGTCTAAAATGGTCATATATACACGGAAAGATTAGAACCCGACTGGTTCGCGTTCTGCACCAGATTCAGTCCTTTGCAAGAAAAAATGGAAGAAAAATTAGTTTACACCAGACTGAGTCGTGTGCGCACACGACTGACTTTGGTGCGCACATGACTCAGTCTAGTGTAAACTAATTTTTCTTCCATTTTTTCTTGCATATGACTGTCTAGTGCAGAACACGAACCAGTCGGGTTCTAATCTTTCCGTGTACTCCTATATAATTTTTTCATTTAACCTGGTGTTGAAAATTTCCTGCAGAGGACGCATAATCGCCGAATTGTCTCATTATAAGAGAGTTGTCAGAGTTGTTAAGTTCTAAAATAATAATCGTTTTTTTATCCTTAGGAGCTTATTTAACATTTATGATCAGTTTAATCAATTTATTTTGATTAATCCGATATGGTAATTGACCAGATCAGGCCATATTAGATCATTTTTATTTTTTTTGAGATAATTTATAATTTATGATCAAAAATAAATTACCGTATACGTAGTCGTGATTATAAAGATCTCAATAAAATATACAATTTTTATTCTTAGTTACTAATAAAATAATTAGAATTACTCTTCATTCAGATGTCGTAAACAATGATTGATTTGTCTAATGGGTTTTATATTTCAAAACACAAACAAAATTATCACAATCGTTTCTGATAGTATTCTGTAAAGAAAAGTACATGAAAAAATTTCTGAAAAGGGGAATCTGCGATTTGTTTCCGATTGCTTATTAATACCTATCAATCTTACTTTTTTTCTTTTCACTCGTTCCATAACACAGATGTTACAACCCATTTAAATGGTAATCTTCGTATCGGAATTTATTATCATCCATCAAACGGTAACGATAATATTACTAAGAAATTAATTCACCGTTTTTGCACCAAACTTTTAAGGTTTAATAGCTTGACTATAATTGAAGATTTAAAAATTTAATTAAATGTTTTTAGCTTACTATTATTCACAATATATACATTAGGAACATGTTGTTTCCAACCAGATAAAATGCATTAGATATATTTTTAAATCAAATTGTGATCTGTCCATTAATATGCATCAACCAAAAATTATTTTGTCCTTTACAACTATTCAAAAGTGAGGCAATGCCGTCACGACGCGTTAATAAAAGATGAATCGGACAATCTAAAGAATATTTTGATTTTTTTATCAAAATTTCAAATATCTATTGATTTAACATAAATTTTTTGTATATTTTTAATTAAATCAACCATCGAACTGTTCGTAATGAATTTCCAATCTCGAAAAATTTATCACAAATACTTATTGATAGAAGTGTCATAAGAATTGACAGTAAAAGCACTTTAAATCATCCAGTACATAAAATATTATTCAATGACATGCATACCAAAAGCAAAAGATGTTATTTTGCTGATATGACATCATGATGATAATAAAAATGTTTACGCGACGTTTGACAGTTTATCGCGTTTTATTCCATTAATAGAAAATTTCTCTACAAGATTTTATTTTTTTTTTTTTTTATTAAATATCACCAAGTATTGTCGATATTTTTCGCTGAAAATTCCCAACAAATCAGTTATCACGGGCCATTTGAGAATTGGAAGCCGTCATAATTTTAGCACGCCCGTTAACGAGAAAAAAAAATAAATATGAATTCTTTCGCGCTATCACAGTCTTCACAGTCGGTTGAATCCAACGATTAGTGTCTTTTCATGCAACAAGATTTATAGAGTAGAATGGCGGCCTATGTACTATACATGATTCTCAAATATATAGAAGGATAAAGAGAATGTATATATTCAAAATATATTACTTTATTGCACCCGTAGATCTCTTTGTAAAATATGAAATATTCGAATCACGCATTACAAAAAATTCTAAACACATCATTTCTTTGTGAATTTAATATGGAATGTTACGTATCTTTTACTTTTGCGCTCTTCTGTTCGGATGGAAGAAAAAAAAGATCGGCATCAAAAAATAAAAGAGCAGAAAGTAAAAAATAAGGACTGGAATAACCGCAGAGGCAAGTGAATATCTAAGGGAGTAAAAATTAAAAAGATACAATGTCTTTGGTTATTTTAGATACTTTCAAAGTAAATTCTTATCTTACTGAATTACTATCGAAAAAATAGCTATTTTTCAAGTCGAGAACTAGACTTTTTTTATCGTTTTTAAAATGATAATATAATTCACATGCGATTACTTGACGTCTAGATTTTGTACCCGCCATTATCGTTTGGGAACGCTTCCAAAAGCGGTTTTGTTGGAAGCAATAGACGATAATTTAAACCCAAAACAAGGTAATTACGTACTTATCTCGAGAGCTATTAAACTTATAATCAGGTTTGATAGGCGTTCATGCTAATGTATAATTTAAAAGTAATAAGCTAATTGACTGTTTCGTGTTAGTTTTATAATTAAAAATTTTAAATTGATCAATACTCGTCCTTGTCTTTAATAATTAGGAAAATCTAAATTATTGATTTTTTTTATGGTAGAAAAAGTTGTATTATCAGTGAGTAAAATGGGCTTCAATTTATTTTCCAAAAAATTAGAGATCCTGAAGGTAGTACCCTCGGTAAGAGATTTACCGTTCACAATTTGATGAAGTTTGATTTATTAGTAAATTTTAGTAAGATAAGCCCACTAAATGCTTGAAAAGCTCAAAAGAACCAATTGAGAAATATTAAACTTCTAACACAGAAAAAAGAAAAATGTAAAATCTACATTATATAATGTAAACGTGGCCCGTCGTAAAGAAAACTGGAAATATTACAGTTTCAGGTTGTAATTATTACATTAAAATGTAAACATTATATTTTACAATGTAATTCTTATAAACTTTGTAATAATTACGAATCTGAAACTGTAATTTTTCCAGTTTTCTTTACGATGTGCCACGTTTGCATTATATAATGTAATTTTTCCACTTTTCTTTTTTCCGTGAGAGCTTTGAAACAAAACGTTAAATCTTACGAAAAATTACAGTTTTTATTTTATTTTACAAACAGTGAAGTTCAGATTTCAATAAAAATTCAGGTGTTTTAGTTTGCGTGATTAAAAAGTAACTCTAAAAATTTAGAGCATGTGGTAGTAATAATTAATGAAAAGATTTTCAAAAGTCATCTTTGTTTCTCTGTCTCCAATGTGACTTTAAGTAGGAAAGTATACAACGTAAATCAAATAAAGCTTCGTATGGATTATTTAACACATATATTATCTGTGGTACCACCTTAAAAGTCATTATTTTGTGTGCGCTATGAAAAATATTAAAACGTTATGCCGAAAAGCACTTCATTGGCATCTAAATGATTTTTTTCTAATCTTGATAAAGAAGGACAATATTACCGTAATTTTCAAAATATAAAATCATAAATTACGTATAGCAAGGTTCTAAATTACTAAACTTTAAGTACGTCATTCCAAACATTCCAATGAAAAAATGGTTCTTTACAATTTGTCGAAATAAAGTCCTGATTTATTTTTTATCTCCATCCCCGAGCAAATCCGAGGCAGAGTACTAGTCATATATACATATTTATCCTTACTTGAGTTTTTTATTCGTTTGTTATGCTCAAACTGAATACATGGAACACTAACACAATTTGCAGAATCAGAATTAGTATTACATGAATTTTTAATTATTCACCGTGAAAGAATGACGAGGTGAATCAAAATGAAATCCCGAGTCAAACTTTGCGTTGTTAAATTCAACGTGTGTAATATAATATACAACATAGTGATATAGTATAGCAAAATCACCACTAGCAAAATTAAAATTCTCGTGCTCATGGGTATATAATTAATTTAAATTATAATATAACATCGTTGTATTATTATCACTGCAGTGAACAATGAGAGATTATGAATTCACAATTATACTTACTAATTAAAAGTTTTTTAAAATCTTGTCAATGAGCCGTGAGTAAGTAATAGTGTCTGTTAATACTATGCAGTATAAAGTTGGTATAAATATGAACTGTAGTGCCGTTAATTAACGAAAGCTGTAGTTAATGTACTCATATCAATACGAATGTAATTTAAAATTTTAATAATAAAAGTTTGAAAATTTGAAAGTTAACATTGTCATTATCTTCTATGAAGATAATAGAATAACTTTACGACGGATTTATAAAAGCTACATTTTTATGTAAATATTACAGCTATTACTATTAATTTTAAACTATCTGCGACCCTTTGTGTGATTTTAAGGGGGTGCGATTTTGAACTGTGCTTTTAAGGATTTTTTTTTTAATTTACAAAGATTACTTTTTGTATAATTCTGCGTCAAAAGACCTGTGATTGAATATTTTGAACAATACAGTTTCGAAGATATTGAATTTCGAAGTTCGAGCTTTTGTGACTCTTAAACAATGTACTATTCAGGATAGCTACAAATTTATTTAGATGTGTAACTATAACTTAGAATTCCTTCTAAGGATAGATAACCAAAACGAATCTATCATTAAGCAACAAATAATATAATTTAAGAAATAAATTAATTCATAATTTTTATTATTATTTTGTTTCATTTCTTCATCCGATTTATTCCATCAGTTAATTGTCATCACTTTTAAGTTTTTGTATATAATACCAATAATTTATAATAATCAATCACGATGTTTTCAATTTAATCTAATTACTACAATAAACTTAGATTTATCTACAAATTGGTAAATTGTTATTCAACAATAAATGTAATTGCTACTCGTGCAAAAAAAAATCTGATTCAGAATGAATTTGAGATTGAAATTCATATTTTGACACAAACATGAATTAGTTTTGAGATCAATCCAAATTTAAAATTGAGTTGTAGAAAGAAATTAGCACGCCGGTAGAACCTTCACTCCTGATTCAGAATTTTAATAAAGATTTTATAATATTTAGGATAAATTTTATACATAAAGTATTTTTAAGTCTTAATTCAATTTCTGAAGCAGAATCGGAAGTTCTAAAGGCGTGCTAGTTTCTATCTACAAATCAATTTCAAATTTAGATTGATTTCAAAACTAATTTATGTTTGTGTCAAAATATGAATTTCAATATTAAATTCATGTTGAATCAGGATTTTCTTTTGTACGGGTAGTTATTCATTACCAATTATTACTGAATCAATAATTTATTAAAATGCCACTTGAATTAATATGGTTAGAGAAAAAAATCCAGCAAATTTAGAAACATCCAACCGAACTTGCCAGACTTGAACCCTTAAAGTTTTATATACTATCAGACTACTTCACCAGATCAAACAATGAAACTTAACAATTAAAATGACGAGACTCCAGACAGACAATTCTCAATCCATTTTTGACGTTATTTAATTATCTCCAGTTTTATTTAAACATTACAAACTAATAGTTTTTTTTGCGTAACATAAAAAAGGGTCGTTTTTAGTTCTTGAAAAGAAAAAAAAAAAATACAAGATAGATTGGTTGAGTACTAACAGCTTGGCTTGCTTTTATCTTCAGAAGACAATAGAGTGTCATTCCGTTATTTTGTATAAAATTATTTGTTAGTACCGCTACAGGGTGACAGGTTGCTTGGTCAAGTTTATAAAATGAGAAAGTGTATTTTTATCGAAAATGAATGTACCTGAAGTTTGAAACGTTTTTTTTTAAAACGAAAATTAAAAAAAAATTTTTTTTTTTTTTTTAATTGACGCAGTAAGTTAACAAATGCATAATCATCACTGATACTTTTATTTTATAAATTTATGAACGTGGTCAACCATGAATAAGTTCAATAAAGCCTTGACTCGGATGTTATGTGACGGTCGATTAATTTTAATAGAATTTCAATATAGTTATTATGGAGAAACTTTTTTTAGTGAAATATTTTAACATGTAATTTTTCTTTTTTCTTTTTTTTTTTTTTTTTTTAAGTGCAGTTAATTTATGTAAGAATTGAAATTGTTAGGTCATCATATTGGTTTTACTCTGTTTTTTGAAAATCGAGTTTCCAACAGATCTTGACTTCTCCGAATGTTTCCGCGATGATATCCGTATGTCTGTATGTGTGTGTGAGGTCGTATGTAAACTGCTTATAACTTTTGAACGACTTGACCGATTGGAACTAAAATTAGTGGTGTTTTAAAGAGTTCTATCAAACTTAGACTTCCTGTGATTTTGGATTGGTAGATTCCGAAAAATCCCAAAATAACTAAAAAACATTTTTCTCCAAATGTAGTTTTTTTGGAATAACTTGTAAACGGTTTTACAGACCGATTTCAAAAACTAATCAGCTCTTAACATAAAAAAACCATGTCGATCACCGTCGGCCCAGTCGAAATCGGTTAACTTGTTTCTGAGATATCGTTGTTGAAAAACTTTGAAAAAAATGTTTTTTTTCAGAATCTCTGTGAAATTCTAAGTCTAAAAAGTTCCAAAATTCTTCAAAGAAATCAAAAAAACTGCGTTGAGTGCATTAAACCGCGAGAAAATCGGTTGATTAATTCAAAAGTTATTGCGGTTTGAAAATTCAAAAAATAGTGTTCTATAAAACTTCTATCAGACTTTTGATCTCGAAGAGCTCAAAAGCATAGAAAAGCTATTTCTTTGAGCTAGGAGAGTTCAAAATAACACAAAATTATATTTGAGCTCGAAGAGCTTAAAAACAAAATACGTGAAATGTTGAGCGCTTAGATATAGAATTAGCGGGAAGTTGTAGGTATGGCCTTTAGTGTCAACCGTTTTCCCAATTTTCATTTATAAAATGTTGCTTTAGTATAATTTGTTATCACACTATAATTTTTAATTTATTATGTTAAAACAAAAATAAACTAGTAAATTTTGACTAAATTTGTTTTGTTATAAAATAACAACTCGAAGATTTTTAAATGAGTCGTATTCAATTACAGTTTCATACTACGTTTTATTTGAAAGTAGTGTTATTAAATATTTTTTTCGCGAGCGCACCTCAAATTTCTATACGGCAAATAATTCTGCGTTTGGAAAAGAAATACATGGATTTCATAGATATCTATAATACTTCGAAAGAAGGGAGAAGCTATGAAATAAAATTTTTTAACAAAGTTATCGTATTTCACCCGATAAGATTGTTGTCAGTTTAAATATTTTTTACTTGTTTAATAAATAAATTGAAATCTAATTTTTTACGAAGTAACGTCAATACTAAATCTTGTTTAAATGAGTTGTAAAACAGGAAAAAATTTTGTTAGTTTCGGCCAAATTTTTGACAATCAAGTTTTGATCGGGTCTCATTTTTAGTTTCTCGGAAGATTGTTTCAATTATTTTTCGATTGAAAAATTCAAATATGAGTATGTGCTTGGAGTCTAACATCGTTCGTTCTTTAAATCAATAACAAGTCGTTCATTAAATTTATTTTTTTTTTTAATTTTATTAGTAATTTTTCAAAGTCAAAGAGTGAGCGTGTGTGATTCACCCTGGATTAATTTATCTCGATAAATTTTTATGATAAAAACAGAGAAATAAAATTTGGCTAAAAATTCGAAAATGTTCTAGAATTTAATAAGTAAAAATCTAGTTATCTCTTAGAAGTACAAAACTAAATCTATAATCAAAATTTACTGCAAGTAAAGAAGGTTAAGACTGTAGCAAAATTCGTATTACTAAATTGTTATCATGACTAGATGATACAAGACTTAAAATGTTTAAATCCTAACTAGTATTTACTGGAGTGAGAATATTTCAATTGAATTGTTGAATTTGAAGACAAAGGAGTGATTTTTACTCATAACGATTTATTGACAAATACTAACTAATATTGTCAAAATACACAATTTTGTTATTGTTTGAAACTAATTGTGGATTGATTAATAGTTGATCAATTGTTGATAGATAAATAGTTGATAGATAGACGATATAGAGTCTTGTGAGTAGGTATGTGATATGATTTTTGTATGAGGTCATACGGTCAGAGAAAAAGAAGAAAGGGTCGATAGGTGTGGTTACGTTATTTGTGCAAAATTATTGGTAGTCGAGAATTGTAGGCGTAAGAAATAACTTGAAAGTAGAGATAATAAGTCGATAGCAGATGTTATTCACATGTTTGACAGAAAAAATTTAGATTGGGAAAAATATTCGTCGTAGTATGCAATAAAAAGATAATAAAAAGAGAATCCTAAGGATACTTAATCCCTAAATTTACGATAGAACTTTTAAATTTAAACTGAAAGGTTTAGTTTCAAATGAGCTACAGTAAATTTTATAGAGGAAACTATTTAAAAGAATATTCAATAGCTTAAAGAAAAAAAAAAAAATAGGCTTATGGCCATGAACAGTCTAAAATTGTTTGCTAATAGTTAAGTTTTTCTAACAATAAAAGTTTTAGTTAACAAATATACATTTTAAAAAAAGATATCTAATAATAAGCAAGTAATTTACTACTCAACGAAACATATAATCATGACAAATAATGTTATTATCAGAACTAGAGTAGTATTGTAGATAATAATTATAACTATTGGATTTTCATATTTTAGCAATGCAGTCAATACAATAAACGTTGTAGTAATAAGTCTTATGAACTGTCATATGGGTGATTACAAACTGGTAGAAACTATTAAACTGCTGAAATTGATTTTGATCAAACAGAATAGCGTTAATTATTTATTAATCACAGTTTATTATCGATAGTAACTATATAAGCTATGGGAAAATTTTGGCGACCACCCCTTTTTTCTCAAGCAATAATTTCTCATGAAATAATTTATCTAGTAAAATTTATCAAGTAGAAAATTTTATAACTGCTTTTGAATTACAATCATGGAGTTGAGACATTAAACATCCAATAAAAAATGTAATCACCAAATATTACTGTGATATCACATGATAAATAGTTATCGATAGTAGAAATGATAATGTATTTCGTTAAATGACTGCAAATTTTTTAAAAATTCAATTTCTAATAATGAGAACAACCCTCTTATGTGTTGTTATGAAAATCATTACGAATTTTTTATATTAAAATCCCAAAGTAACTAACAAAGAAACGATGATATTAATAAATGAATATGCAAGACTTTTACAATAAAGTTTGAAAATTCTATTTTTGTCAATTATTTAGGCGAAAATCAACGAAGACAATGAACAACAAAAGACATTGGAGAAACCGGAAATAGTGGAAGATTCGCGTACGCGTGTGACCAGTAGTGCTATCCCGTTACCACAAGAAGATCATCAGCATGAAGAGGCCATAGTGATAGTGCCACCGGCTCCAGCGGACGTGCTTCCGACTCTTGTAGGTGGGGAAGACAAGGATCCAATTGCACGCCAACGTCGGGACAAAGTTAAAGAGGTAAGCCGACACTAATTGAATGAATTTTGTTATCGCTCCCTATTTTTACACTCTTTCAGCTTCCATTTACTTCCTCATGACATAATATTGTTATTTACTGCAATATATCACAGATTTTAGTGGTATATTATTAAATTACTTACTCCAATGACTTTTAAATTTATTTGACCTTTTTTATGGCTTGTATCTAAGTCATTTCATTACAAACGCATTCGCATCAGTCATTTTTACAATAATCATTAATGGTTTTTATTCATTTGAGTACATATTTTACTGGGTTATGCTCTTTATCTTTTTAAAATTGATCTTCTTTTTTGATACAACATTTTTTAATTTTATAACTTAAAAAGCGGTCCCAGCTATTACAGGCTCATGAATTTTCCCTAAACAACGAAAAATTAAAAAAAAAAAACACTTTAGAGTTTACAAAATCTATACACTGATAGAAAAACAATCTTGATTCAAGAAACTTTTTTTTTTCAAAATTTGAACTCTTGAAACTAGATATAGATATATCGATTGAAGATAATATAGCTCTTAAGCCAAGAAAATCTAAATCAAGACAAGAAATTCTTAAAGCAAAATAATCATTTGTCTTCCAAAATAAATTCTTAGATCAAGAAAATATCTCTCGAGTCAACATAAATTTTCTATCAGTGTATACATTTAATTAAGAGTTAAGAATATCCAAAAGTGCAAGCCTTATAAAGTTCATTTAATGTTTAATATCCGTAAAATAAAAATACATGAGTATTTAAAGTTAGTCAATAGTTAAAACTCGAAAAAAATGGGACACGATTCATCATGGGTTAAAATTAAGGTGCGCGCTATTAAAATTTCTAATCTACTTTGATGATCATATTTAAGTTTTGAATTATAAATAAATCAATTAAATCGATGTAATTTTCATAGTCATTGTTATTTGAAAAATAAATCTGTTAAATTTAAAAAAATTTGTATCTTATAATTGGTTGGTATAAAAATTGAAAAAATTAGATGTATTTTTGAAGGGGCATTAAAAGATTAATATGCTAGCTAAATATCAGCAAAATCAAAGATGCAAAAGTTGGCGATAGAATGATTTGGCATGTAATGACCTATATTTATCAATTATGAGACACACTAAAGACATTTTTTATTCTATAAATTTAATTCACTTTCTCTTACTCTGACATGCAAACTTTCTCTAATAGTTTCGGTCGAACATTATAGTTTTCCTATATTGTGATTCTCAGATTAATTCTTTTATCTGTTATTCTTATTGTATTCTGATCCTATCGCTGGCACGTTATGTGGAGTAATAATGGCGCTAGATTTAAATTTGCCCGCGAGCTGTTCAATCTCGCAGCACGGTATGGACCACTTTGCATGCAAAACGACTTGATAAAAATAAAATGTTGAATTATACGAGCACACTTTTGTTGTGTATGTTAAGTTATTACAGTAATATGAATTTTAGTGTAAATGATAACTTTTAAATTTGTTTTCTAATACTAATTTTTATGAATATACAATAACTTTTTTTAGTGTATTTTTTATTAACTCAGCGTTGCTCAAAATTGAAATATTTAATAAAAAATGCAGGGATGCAAAATTATGTGAACGTTTTTTCCAATTTTTATATCAATTTACATCGGAATAAACTTGTTAAGATAAATAAAAAAAAATTTTTTTAATTTGACTGACGTGTTTTAACAGTTTGCCGTTAGTTGTCACTGATTGCGAATACTTGTTGTTTCATCGCGAAACTATTGTTTCGAGAAATCGAAGCGAACGTGTAGGTATAACTGAAATAGCGCCTTCGGTAGTGTCAGTACACGAACAAGTGTATGCACGAACATCAGTCAATGAGTTAATGTATATACGTTTGTTCCCATCGTTTTCGTTTGCACATCGTCATCGTGGGTGACAAATTAAACTACCGAATGTCGAATTTCATTTAAAAAATTAATGGAAATTTTTTTTAGCATTTATGCATTAAATTGCCGCTAGTTTTTATGTAAGGATCTGTTTTTAATTTTTTTTTAAACGAAAAATGTATATTTTAAAATAAGGATGAATTTTTCTCCCCTTAATATCGGGATTATGGAATTTTGGAAAACAAAAATTTCCACAGCAGTTTTGATCTAGACTATACAATATTCGACTAAATAAATTTAAAAACTAGAGTTGATATTAGTAGAACAAAGTATTTTTGAAAAACAAAAAGTGTAAATGTGATATGTTCAAATAAAACAACGAAGAATTTTAAGTAGAGAGTTGTTAAAGTCCAATTAAAAGTTAATTTGTTTACTTGCTTAATTTAAGTTAAAAGAGCATCAATAGTAGTTGAAAGTAAATACATCATTGAAATAATAGAGTACGAAGTACTTCAATTTAATATGATTGCTAAGCACTTAGTACATGGTAGATGCAGGTCAAATAGTTTTGGTAATTATACAATGTGATAAACCGCTTTTGTGTGTACAAATCCATTGAATGAGACTGGCTGCTTTCAAAGTTTAGATGCATAAAAATACAGATACGTGTATCTGTACACGTAACATTACTCGGTTAGGTGATGATGGTATATATTGATTATTTTTCATTTTCTTTTTAACACAGGCAGTTTAAATTGAACTAAATATATTTTTATGTACAATGGCTCTAGATTATTGTTAAATTCTTTGAAGTCAACAACTTCAATAAACTTGATTCATGATTTGAGTAACAAAAACTGATTACTTTGTTACGAAAAAAAAGTAATTACCAAAATCATTAATTATTGCATTACGTATGTTTAATTTGAGATAAATTTTCTGATGTTGATTACAAACTCACACGTAAGGAAATTTGTAAATGAATGATAGACTGCCCAGAACAATTCTAAATTGTAGGTCCTAGGTGAATTTAAAACTTTAAAAGTTACTAATTGTTTATCCGTTCATCAAGTCGAGATGCTGGGGTGAGTAGTAAATTTCTAAGATGTTCATTAAAAATTTATCAAGATTTATCGATCGTTTCTGTCCTTTTCTCTTTTCTAAGTTTGTCCTTTTATTAGTTTATGAAATCATATGTCTAATTTATTATTATTTTCAGAACTTTTTTGCCGTGTAATATTGATTTTATAGAGATACTTGTTGTTACTCGCCCGCTCCGTTGGGTGCTTTATCAAATTACATTTTTACACGCTTTATATTAGCTTCACTTGTATATTTGTATGTTTGCTTGTAACCGACTCCTTTGGACTTGATTTTGACCCACTTCAAACGGTCAAATTTCATTTAAGCTTCGTAGACTAATCGAGTACCGATGACAATACACTAATTTGATAATATTATTCCATTATCCTAATTAGGATTGTCAGGATTACATGATTTTTTTACGCATCATTTGCGTGAGAGCAAGAGAGATAGGGCAAGAGCGTGGTCTTGCGCACGCGTACCTTTCTGATTCGAGCACTCAGCTCGGCGCAATAGTCAAAGCAGGGGCCATAATTACAGTGACTAATAGTAATCACGGAATTAATAGTAGATTCAAATAAATAATAGTTTTAAAAAACTAAAAAATACGCTCTTATAAATAAACCAAACTAAAGAGTAGAAAATAAATAATAGTTTAAAAGAACTGAAAAACACGCTTTATGTAGAAAACCAGACTATAAAATAGAAAATAAATGATAATAAACATAAATTAATAATAGTGTAAATAGAAAAAAATGTATTTTATTGTAATAAAAAACATGGGCTGCTTTTTAAGATATTATCGAAATGATAATCCTTCTACTCATATCTGTCAGAGGTTTTGAAGTTAAGAGCTGATTAGTTTTTAGTAATAATAAATTCCCAATTTTTGAAAATTTTCAATTTTCTTAGCGGGAAGTTAAAAATTATAATTTTCTGCTTTAAACTGCTCTTCAAAGGTACAAAATTTATTTTTGGTATTGCCATCTATCATAAGATCATACCCATCCGAACGTAACTCATTATTTGATCATAAGATGCTTCCTCTTGACATTCAAACAAATTTAGCATAATTTACATAATTTAATTTACTTAAGAATAATCTGTTGTTAATTAACACGTATTTTTCAGAATTTCACGGAGAAAAAAATATCGTTAGAATAAGGATACTTATTGTTATTCTGACTATACGCTGTATAGTCATTTTTTTTAGAGATACGCTGTATAGCCAATTCAGCTATCCAGCGGATCATCAAAATGACGATCCGTAACATTATTTTAGCGTTACATTTAGTCAATTCAACTAGACAGATCCTCACGTTAACAAAACAGTTGCCTGTTTTGACGAAACTACATATATTTACAAGAGCTATTCTCTGTATGCTTAAGTCAAACAAATGAATCCTTAAATCAGAAATCCGGATCGTTATTTTAAGAAAACGTCATTTGAGGATACGTTGGATAGTCATTTTAACAATGTTTTTTTTTCCGTGTTGATATAGATTAAATAGAGTAGTTTAAACTTGTGAAGTAAGAATTATTTTCAAGTTTATTGTCAGTCTAATTATAATTATCTTTGATCATTTTCTTTAATATTTAATCTATACTAAATAGTATTTTTTAAAATGATCATAGTTCGATGTTGCAACAGCTTCTTGCAAAAACTTTTCCTGGCCCTATTCCGTTCTATTTTACGATGGTAGTTTCCACTTCCAACAGCCACCAGGAAAGCTCAGATGACTTGTGTAGAACATCCTCAATGTAAATGAGTCTTCCAACGTACAACTAATAAGCAAAACGCTTTTTACCCTACTGAAAAATTTTCTACAATTTATTTGTTCCATTTAAACAACGTTTCTTCTTTTATTTTTTCCTGTTTTAAAAATTAGTTAAATAAGTATAAGTGTAGGTTAAATATGTGGCAATAATTATCAGTGAAATTATAATTAAAAGAAAATAAAAGGTTATTTGTGACAATAATAAGTTAGAATGAACAGCAATGTAAACTCCAAGCTTGTTTTGTTCGAACGAAATAGACAAAATAAGAGTAGGCAAAGCATAAAAAGAAATTGAAGAAAAAAAAATACAATACAATTAAACGAATCTCCCTTGACTTTGTCTGTTTTATTCACTTTGAATTTGATCGAATGTACAAAATGTTAGTGCGCTATTGAGCACAATCGATCTTTTGTAATGCTTGACGAACTTTACGAATCAACGGAAAGTACACGATTTAACAAAACTCCCTATAATACAAATAAAAAAATCGCTGAATTGAATGTAAAAAAATTACAAAAAGAACGAATGAGATGAAATAACTTTAATTAAAATATCGGTATATTTCAATTAAATTAAATTGCTTTTTATGGAAATGTATACATTAAATTTTAAAAATAGAAATAGAAAAAAATAAAAATATGAAAATATATCATGTAAGCGAACTATTCGTAACGTGATTGGTCAAATATATCATAAAAGCAGCTGGAGAACAAAATTCTTGGATCAAGAAAATTTTCGGGTGCCTGAAGGAAGACCGAAGTTGTGTTGACCGAAGTAAAAATTTTTCTTGAAATTCTATTCTTGGTGGAAGTAATTTTTTCTTAATTCAAATTATCATTAATACTTGATACAATAAATTTTTATATTTGATCAAGATTTTTAGATACTTTACACGGAGCAAAAAATATCGTTAGAATAAGGATACTTATTGTTATTCTGACTATACGCTGTATAGTCATTTTTTTTAGAGATACGCTGTATAGCCAATTCAGCTATCCAGCGGATCATCAAAATGACGATCCGTAACATTATTTTAGCGTTACATTTAGTCAATTCAACTAGACAGATCCTCACGTTAACAAAACAGTTGCCTGTTTTGACGAAACTACATATATTTACAAGAGCTATTCTCTGTATGCTTAAGTCAAACAAATGAATCCTTAAATTAGAAATCCGGATCGTTATTTTAAGAAAACGTCATTTGAGGATACGTTGGATAGTCATTTTAACAATGTTTTTTTTTCCGTGTTGATATAGATTAAATAGAGTAGTTTAAACTTGTGAAGTAAGAATTATTTTCAAGTTTATTGTCAGTCTAATTATAATTATCTTTGATCATTTTCTTTAATATTTAATCTATACTAAATAGTATTTTTTAAAATGATCATAGTTCGATGTTGCAACAGCTTCTTGCAAAAACTTTTCCTGGCCCTATTCCGTTCTATTTTACGATGGTAGTTTCCACTTCCAACAGCCACCAGGAAAGCTCAGATGACTTGTGTAGAACATCCTCAATGTAAATGAGTCTTCCAACGTACAACTAATAAGCAAAACGCTTTTTACCCTACTGAAAAATTTTCTACAATTTATTTGTTCCATTTAAACAACGTTTCTTCTTTTATTTTTTCCTGTTTTAAAAATTAGTTAAATAAGTATAAGTGTAGGTTAAATATGTGGCAATAATTATCAGTGAAATTATAATTAAAAGAAAATAAAAGGTTATTTGTGACAATAATAAGTTAGAATGAACAGCAATGTAAACTCCAAGCTTGTTTTGTTCGAACGAAATAGACAAAATAAGAGTAGGCAAAGCATAAAAAGAAATTGAAGAAAAAAAAATACAATACAATTAAACGAATCTCCCTTGACTTTGTCTGTTTTATTCACTTTGAATTTGATCGAATGTACAAAATGTTAGTGCGCTATTGAGCACAATCGATCTTTTGTAATGCTTGACGAACTTTACGAATCAACGGAAAGTACACGATTTAACAAAACTCCCTATAATACAAATAAAAAAATCGCTGAATTGAATGTAAAAAAATTACAAAAAGAACGAATGAGATGAAATAACTTTAATTAAAATATCGGTATATTTCAATTAAATTAAATTGCTTTTTATGGAAATGTATACATTAAATTTTAAAAATAGAAATAGAAAAAAATATTGATTACATTTTTTCGTTATCTAAAAGAGACAATTAAATTATCAAACTATTCTTGGTCGACCGTCGGCGCTAGAGATTTCTGTATACTTCCTTTTATATCATCAGGTGAATGGTTAGCTAATATTCTATTGTGGTTGATAGTGTAGATTGCATTTTCATCAAAATTTATTCAAAGCTTGATCTCTAAAATGCAAGCCACATATTTGAATAGTCTCCAGGTATGTGTGTAAACTATTTTACATTGTATAAGCTAGTCTCTAAAACGGTCCAACCGGGGGTTTTGTTGATAAGTTTTTTTTGGTTTAGATAAGACATTCATATGCATTTATTTGTTTACAGTTTCTTTAAAGAAAAAAAATACTGCATTGTTATTTTTCATTATTTATCTTTGTCGTTACTTTTTAATTGATATGTAAAAGATAAATAAGCTCAAATACCAAATTACTCTTTTTACTACTGGTTGTAAATGACCCTAAATCATTTATAAATATCCAATAAAATTATACGCAGCTAAATTTTTAAATGAATTTTTATTATTTAAAGAAAATGATTCCTTCGTATCTGAAAATATGTATGTAGAAAAACAAATCTGTTGATCATTTGAATTTTGTTGTAGAGTTTGACCTGAATATAATTTAATATCTTATAACTGTATTAAAGCGTTCTCGTAAACTCATTAAATATTAAAAAAAGTTGCAGGTCTTATCTCTCGGTAAGATTTGGATTAAATCTTTTATCTCCAACTATTCAAGATTGATCGAATATTATAATTAAAATTTCAACAAGATTAAGTAAAGTGTATTTTAGTTAAAAGACGTATATGCTTGTCACTACAATCGACAATTAGACCACAAAATTATGCATATAGTAAAAGCATGACGTGATGAACGAAAACGCGTGTGGCGTTTCGTTGATGTCGGGCGTGCACGGAATCGCGTGAATAGGCTCGATGAATATTAGATTCCTGAATATTGAACAGTACTTGAGTAGTCTACTCTTGTCATCATTGTTGTCATCGATGTCTTCGGTCTTTGTCCTCGTAGTTGTCGTCGCGTCTGCTGAAATGTCGTTAACCTGTGTTGCTGAGTGTTGTACATCCACTTAAATTGTGCTTCTTAATAAAAATCGATCTGCCTTATTTAGTTTCTTCCCCAGTGTTAAAATTTCACGTTCCTCTAGTATCACACCGAGTATCCTTTAGTGCATGACTATGAATATTTTTTCAAGAACTTATTTTCAATTATCGCCTTTTTTTCTCTTTAATAAATTCTATTCAACTTTTTGTATCCGATATTTAATTTTATATTTTAGCAGCAACGAGGTTTTAATATCTTTTATCATTTTTAAACTGCAGACTATTATAAATTAAAAAAAAAAAAAAAAAAAAAAAAAAAAAAAAAAAAAAAAAAAAAAAAAAAAAATAGTTCAGTTAATGTCAGTAAATATATTAATAATATAAATAACGTGTTACCGACAGCAGATCACGGTTCGTAGTGTTTTCTGCGTACAACAGAGATAGTAGGTTGTTGGTTAATTTAGTAGAAAAGTAACCACATCTTGCATTCACTATTCACCAAGCTTCCAATGAAAGCCGGAACATTCCAGAAGATGGCACCAGAGTTACTACATTATCTCTGATATGCATGTTATCAACTCTTTTAAGTGTAGTTCAAATTTCTATATACATACTTACAATCAAAGTGGTCATTTATCACTTGAGACAACTCACAATAATGTATTATTCTATGGTGAGGACACCATTATATACTTGTGGACATCAATAAAACCATCATTGATAACTGATGATAAGTGTTCTATTTTGATAAACTAGAAAATAATCTGATATATATAGATCTACATAGTACTATATAGTAACGAGCATTGAATTTTATCCATAATTAATGTCCTAATCTCAATGACATTGTATTCAATAGTCACAATAACAATGATAAAAACCGTCTAATGATTGAAAGATCATTGAATCCTAATTTAAAGTTAATTTATAATTGGGTTATAATTTTATCATTGTTATTGTGAATATTAAATACAATGTCATTGAGATTAGGATATTAATTATGGATAAAATTCAATGCTCGTTACTCTAAATCGAACTGTTTTCTAGTTTATCAAAATAGAACACTCATCAACAGTTATCAGTGAAGATTTTGTAAATATCCGCAAGTATATAATGGTAATTCCTTACAATAGAATAGAACTTTACTATCAATAGTTCCAAGTGACGTGATTACCTTGTAAGTTAATTTCTAGTTTTTTATTTCATGTTTATGATTTATATTTGAAGAATCGATAGTTATTTACATTAATTTTTTTCATAAATCATTTACTATTCCTACTTATAAATTTTTGCATTCATAGTTCCAACTATGGCTGATTTATATCCTGTGAGGGTTCCATCCGAATTCCCTATGAACGCGATTTATAATAATGTCACGGTTTATTTCAAGAAAAACGAATCGAATGAATACAACGATAATGAACTTGGAACAGGCATACTTTATGTTACTACAGAGTAAGCTAACACTTTATGATAATTTCGATTATTTGAGGAGCTGATTTTCAAAAAGGTACCTTTTCATATTTTAAAAGAACAGTTTTTTTATCTTTTAAATATTAAGTACTTCGAGAATTATAAAGATTTATAAATGAAAATCGAATTGTAGCTTCATAATCCATAGCACTTTATAGCTAAATTAAAAAAGTTCAATAAAAATATTTATAATTGAAGATAACCAGTTTTTTGTCTCGATTAATCAAAAATGAAAAGATACCCTTTTAAAACTCAACTCCTCATTTATTTCTTGTTTATTGAGAAATAAATTTTTTTTAATAATGCAATATTCAATATTTATTTAGCTTGACAGTATAAATTTTTTTTGTAAGTTAATTTGTTTAGATAGAAAGAATATAAAACTATAATAAAAAATTAAAATAAAAAAAATTATCTAGAAGCATAAAACGAGCTTTGAGATTCTGATGAACAAAGACTTCTCTTGAAGTAGTTTTATGCGATAATTGACACTCTCACGTTATTAAGGTCATTTATTTCTACAAAGACACATTATTCTTTTTATATTTCTTCACAATACTACTAAAAATAAAACAAAGCAAAAGTAAAACGAGCACCAGAAAAATATAAAATACTTTGAAATTATAATTATCACATCCTTTGTTGTGAAAAAAAAGAAACACAGCAAACATTAAAACCGAGCCGGAAACATAAATTTAAAATTATAGTAGAAAAAACAAATGTTACGACTCGAGTTAGAGAGGGTTGGTTAATTAATAAAAAATAACTAGCTCATTCAGCTGTTTCGCGGTTTTAAAATTACTTTTTTTCAAAATACTCTCATAAGAGCGGAATTAATTACAATCGGAAGTTTTGCACTGAAAAAACATTAGCTTTATTCAGGAGGAAAATTTTTGGACAAAAAAAATCATTTTGAAAAGCTTCATCATCTTGTAAGTATAAATACTTAAGCTGGTAATTTATCTTTTTTCCAATTAAATTTTATTGCTTCAAGAATTTTTTTACTTAAATGAAGACAATAAAACTCGAAAATTATTTAGTACAAGAATTTCACTCTTGGACCAATTTAATTTTTTTTTTTTTCAATCTGCATGGTTGACAAAAGGGTTTCAAGTAAATTCAAGGGTCAGGATCCACAGGTAGGCCCAGCACAAAGAAGACGATTAATTATAAATATTAAAGAGTTGTCAAAGAGACTTTGTTTAATGGACCGGCGATATCCTCGTCTGAGTGAGTACCTACTACCTGGATGAGTGACCACCAGATTTAAAAGCTTAATCACAGAGACCAGAGTAGAGAGAACGAGTTGTCTCGGAGATACAACGTTTGGTTCAACGTTCATGAACATTCGTTAGTCCAGCAGTTTCTCTCGGTAAAGTCCTCAGGGAGTAGAGATGGTAGTACCAGAAATGGTGTCAGAGAGCGGTGGTAATAGTGGTAGTAGCGGTTCCTAACAAAATAGGCAACCAGCACAGTGGCAAAACAGCTACCAACAACCGCATCTTCTTCACCCGGAGCTTTTGCCCCAACATCCTTAATTCGTAGTTAATCCTATATGGCTCCTCGTTAAAGCCAACATGCTACTCTCCTACTATGATGCTCTACTCGATGTTACAACTTCGCCCTCTACGACTCACTCTATTTCAGTGGATTCCAAAAAAGCTTTATGATGTTACCGAGAGTATTGCATGCTAATTTAAATTAATGAAGCTTATAAGATTATTCTGTTTCTACTTTGCTCTTTATTTTAACATCACTACTCGTATAGCAGGTTTACGTAAGATGGTACCTGCTCTGACATTCAGGAGTTTAAAGAGAATTTATTTTATGCGTTATTAGGCCCTAAGAGCTGTGTAAGTTGAGTAAGAAGTTTGTCTGAAGAAATTAAAATTAGAGACAATTTTCACGGATTTTTCATTTTGATTGATTGAAAATACTAAAGCATAAATTCTGTTTGTGAAGATAATTTGAAATTGCTATTTACTAAGGGTTGAAGGTTTACCGGTAGTTAAAGTTTATTTTATGGCTCACCCGAAGTCCTAAAATGGCTTTATACTTGGTGAGTTTACAAATTGATATGTACAGTAAAACGTTACACCTCCCCAATCGGAGAGAACTCTTCCGTACAGCTTACATGTCCTTTCGACATTAAAAATGCAGTATCACGATAAATTTCTAATTGAGCTAATTTGAGGCTTTTTTTTCATTGGAATCATAAAATTAGCGCCATGAAACATTGAATTAAAATTTTAAATGTAAATTGAGAATTAACTAATGGAAAATAAAATAATACATATTTAACAAATTTATTCATTGAGATGTTAAGAGAGGCCGACGATTATTGCATAGAATAGCATACATTAAAATGAACCTTTTCTACTAAAAACTCACTTAATATGATTTTATTTCATTAATTACAGCGATAATTACAAAATTATCATAAGATTATGAGGATTTGAGTGTATGATATGTAAATGAAGGTAATAAAAAAAGTTATAGGAATAATGAGCCAAGCGGGGTAAATTTTAATAAAAAACTGAGTCTGGCGAGTGGTTCGGAGTTAAAAGTGGCACAAGTATGCAGTTCACGCAATCGATTAACTTCGGTCACTGGAATCTGAGCCGAGATTTTCTCTCGTTCAACTTGGTAAAGGTTCATCCTTCACAAAAGACTAACCTAGCCTATACTCCCTCTTGTGAACCAACTTTTCCTCCTGTTACTATCCCAGTGGAACCACTCCAGCTTTGAACGGATAAAAGAGACGTCAGATACTTTTTATTCCACTTCATCGATCCTTAAACTCCCATGTCTGCCTTTATCCTAGACTTACACACTCACGTACGCACTCTTACGTATTTACAAGCTTACGAAATATATAAGTATGTTTGAATATACATATAGAAACTCTTTGATGATTCAACGAAGGTATGAAGATCCGTCGTGCTCTCAGTACCGATTAACTTTTGCGGCTTTTTGTAATTATAACTTGCTGAAAGCTACGCAGAATAAATAAAACGTGTAACTAAAGGATTTGCTTAGCTAACATTTTTTTCACTTTCGTTCTCTTATCACACAGTTTACTAGTTAATATTTATATTTATGTTTATCGTGCTTTAAAATTTCTGGGTAAGTAACTTATCAAATTACCAAAAGTTTTCGTTTAGACGGCTCGGATATCTGTTTAACTTGTGGGTTGAGCCAGTTTAAAGTAAAAGTTTGGACGGATTTTGAAACAAGGTAATTTGCTTTTAATTGAATTTGTTGGATTGATGGTGAGGGTGAAACACTAACAGTTAATGAAGGAAGATTTTATAAAAATACTAAAATACAAAAGTATCATTTTAGATATTATTTAAAATACATCACAGGCAAAATTTTTTTCAATTTTTAATTTTTTGTAGAAATCTTATTTGACTAACAGTTGCTTAAACTCAAAACCAATGTCAGATAATCTCTCTGAAAGAGTGAAAATGAATGTTATTTTAAGACTTAACATTTTTAAATTAACTCTCTAGTAAGGAGAAGATTGATCGATGGTGCGCCATCTGTCGGATAGTTTCAAAAATTTTTCTGGTTTAAAAATTACGTATGTGTATATTTAGAAATGGCCATATCACAAAATTTTTTTATGGACTAGAAAGTCTCAAAAAATTTGTGTCAAGTATTGAACATAAAAATTTTGGATTCAGTAATGGAAATATTTTATTGTACAAATTATCAGATTTCATCTTTTCCATGAAATATGGGTAGTAAAAATAAAAATATATAATTACTTAGCAAGGGATTTTGATAAATTTATTAGTCTCAGTGGGTTTTTGCTTGGGATGATTATCAAAGGAAGAAGATCCTATAGAGATTTAAGTCGGTTGATGAGACATTTACCGAGGTACAGAGAAGCTTAAATTCACCCTAGTCGTATTCTACCCTCAAAAGGTTGAGAAGGTTGCCGATGGGTCATCCGCTCCGACAAACGGCTTTAATTTGCATTCTCAGAACTGTAACCTTTTCCCCAGCAAATACTGGATAGGACGGATAAACATATACAAGCTCCTAGCTCTTAAATAAACTACTAGCTAGAAATAAAATAGAAGAGAAAATATTTCGCGGATCAATTTTACGAATAAATTGAGCACTTAAGCCCGTGGGTTTTGTTAATTAAGTTTGATAATTAAACAGCGTGAGTTGTTGGAGGATAAGAGAAATAAAAAGTGGTAGTTGTGGAGATAATTTATAAAGTTTTTGATAAAACTCAACCGGTGATGGTAAAAAGAGTAAGAAAAGAAGAGGAACAAGTGAAATACAGCAATCAAAGAGAAGGTTGCAAAGCAGCCGGAGACTTGTCTCGGATACGAATTAGTCGTTGCAATGGCTGCAGCAACGACGGCGGATGGCTCGTAAATCGTCGCCTTATCTCAACGCCGGCAAGTGTAGAACCGGGGAGCAAAAAGCTAGACTATAGTTGTCTAGCCCCAGTGGAGAGTCGAGGTAGACAGTCAGTATATAGGACAGTATAGGTAGCTGGAATTTGGTGGAGAGACGGGTGAACCTTGAGACGAGGCAGCTAAGTAGTAGGTAGAAAGTCTGTAGGTAGTTATAGTTATAGTCCCGGTGGTGGGTACTGGGGTGTGAGGCTGTGGAGCAAGCAAAGAGGGAGGAATACGAATGGAAGAAGCTGGAGAATCCCGGGAAAAGAAATGTAGAGAGTAGGATAGGAGTAAGAGAAGAAAAGGAGCTGTGCGAGTTGAGATGAGAAGGTGGATAATCGCAGTAGTAGACGAAACGGAAAATCAAGTAAATAGAGACGGGCTTGCTAGATGAAAACCAAGTCATTAACTCACCCCGTGAGCTAGCTCTATTCCTGCTGCAACACCCTCAATGTTAAATGCTTGTCTGCATTAAACTACCTGATTACTCATTTTGTCTATTTAACCAAAGATACGGCGGAGAAATAGGTTAAAAGTTCCTCAAATAAATAAATTTTTAATTTGTTTTCTTGGCGCCACTTATAAGAAGAAGTTGCAATGGGTAATATAATAATTGAATTTAAATACAATTTAGAAGAAAAAAATATACTAAGAAAATTTTTGTAGATTTTTTTTTCATTATTATATTTCTATGGAAATTTGAGGGCTTAAAAATAAATGTTTTTCTGATGTGTACGTTGGTAATAAATGCAACTGACCGTGAAGCATTTTATTTTGAAATAATACAAGCTGTTTTTTTAACGTTTTCATTTGCTTCACTTTGTTACGAGTTCAAAAAGCTTTTTTATAGAAACCGCAATAAATTGAGATTGATAAATTAATATCGAAAATAGTGTATCAGAAAATACTTTATATTGTGTTTTTATTTTTTATTGTTAATAAAAAAAGTCAGCAAACCGGTACATTTCATTTCAATTTATTCTCGCGCAGTTTTGCGGTTATTAGCAAGGATTTGGAGAATGAGGAACTGGTAAAAACCGCAACACATAGCACATTTATAGTATTGGTGAACTGGAACAGCGTAATAGTGATAGTAACACGGTGAGAATAATTTTCAACGTCCATCTGCTGGCTATCAAATTTTTCCCAAGCTTCGTTTATATATATATTATTGTTACGCAATATACATGCGTCAGTTTTTCAGGTCAGCGATACATCAATCGTTTCCGATAATTGTATCACTTTTTAAATTTAGTACCAGTCAATCGGCTTAAAAACATCCAATTTCTCTCAACTCTCTTGGTGTCAGGCTGTTGTCATTCCAATTAGATTAAAGAGCTTGGAGCCGCCAATTTAAAAAGAGAGGAAGGCTTTTAAGAGCAAAAAAAATATGTATATATATATATACAAGCTGGAGGAAAAAAAGGATATGAGCTTGAGGCTATATTTTGCTTCGATGGGCACATCGATCACTGATAGAACGCCTTCAAAAGCAAATGGATTACGCTAGCACCGGTGTCATATATTCGCCGTTTTATATCATTTCGACGTGTTCGATAGACAGCGTGTCTTCTATTCTATATTCGGCTCCCCTTCATTCATTCCCATTTCACAGATAATGATCGGAATATCGTCGCGAAATATTCGATAATTCAAATAAAAATAAAATCCCAAATTTACTACACACGCTTCAAAGTATATTTATTGTACTTTTTTTTCCAATTTATTGAGTCCTTTCGATGTTAAGTTCTTATAATTCCGGCCCGTTTATTCTATCAAAAAAAATTTCCCTTTGCTTCAAGTAGATTTCTGTAGAAAAAGTTTCACAATATTTAAAAATTTCCACCAATTATGTTCCATAAACATGACCAAAAAAAAGTGACCCAGATTGAAGGAAGTTGAAGAAACAAACACAGTAATCCTCTCTATAAAATAAAAACCTCAATAAGCACAGGGTAAGTGAGAAACTATATCTTAAGAAAAGTGGATATATAGAAAGTTAAAAGATTTAATGCTGCCCAACCTCTACCGTGTAAACGTCTTAGAAATATACTGGCTTAAATTCCTGGGTCCATTATAAACCTTCTCGAGGAAGCCTTTCCGGGTTGTCTTCTTAACCCGTGCATCCTTATCGGTCTTGAAGTGAATGCTTTCGGAAGGTAAACGTAACGCCTTCTCAGTGCTCGTTGCTGCTTCTTCATCTTCTCTTGAAGCTTTAGGTTCAACTTATACACACACGTTTTCTTCTAAGAAGTGGATCCAGCTTACCTCTTTCCTCTTTGCTCTTTATTAATCTTCATGGACTAAGAATACACGCGACCTGAATCAACAATTTACAACAGCGGGTAGGTATTCCTGAGATAAATTATCTACATTATTCAATGCTAAGTTATTTTAATTCCTCTCAAACAAATGCTTCCTGAAAGTACATCCTATTCATCCGTTTACCTGAACATTTATACTAATTTATTATTTATATTATTTTTAAACATTGAGTGTACCTACAAAACGCAAATCGGGAATAGTATTACAATAGTAAAATTAACCCCTATACTCAGTTAAATGCTTGGCGATTAAATCCGATAACATTGTAATGGGAGAATAGAGGAAATTATATGATAGCATATTCAAAGCTGTGAAACCAAGCATTGTGGGATCAATGAAAAGCAGGCTTTACCTGTGCAGCTGATATTATTCTAGTTGAAATACCGTCTTCCTGGCATGACCGTCTCCCAATGGGATCATGTATCATCAGAGTCCTGGTATTAACATTCCTCATTCTCATTATGTATACCGACAGCAGTGCTTCAATCTACTGGCAACTACTCTTGATTGATGTTGTTTGCTTTGTAGCTAACTCGAACGCGGCTTTGCGTTACGCTAGACATATTCGGCATTTGGTAATACCCAATTGGTTTGAATGATCACTTGATTCCAATAGCTTGTGCATACTCTAGCATTTGATATTGCTTTACTTTTTTTCAATAAATAGAGAAGAAAATCGCTTTGACCAGTATATATCTCTGTATATGTGTATATAACAAAATCTTTCAACTCTATTTTTACCGATTTTAAATCGTCTGATCAATTTGGAAATTTGCAAAATTATTTTTTACTTTTTAGATATGTTTCCTGTGTAAAATCAAATTACTAAAATGTTACTTTAAAAAATTGACCTCTTTTAAAGAAATTTTCAATTATCGGACTCATAAAATAAAATTTTCTGCTGGTACAAGGAAATTAAAGTGCATTAGACAATAAAAAATGAAAATCCAAATTGACTATGGGTATAATGAAAGCTCAGGACATGGCGTGGCTTCAGGTCAGTTGCAATTAGTGGTAACTTTGTATCGTGGTTTCCTCACGAAAGGATATTTGAGTAACTTGAGGATTGAGTGAACTCGAGATAGAGATTAGAGAAGCATAATTGCTGGGGCAACGTGTACTTCTAGTGCTTGAGAGAGTACTTCTTTCAATATACATTAAAAGTAACTATAGCACTGAGGTAAGTGTGTTTATTAGCCCAGTCTGATACCTTTTGACCTAAATATCGTTTTGTTTTAGCAGCTAGTATAAACAATGTTATTAACTTGTTTTACTCTTTGGTCAGGTACTGCGGGTTTTTAATCTCAGTAGCTTATTTGCTTAAACATATAAGGGTTCATTTTTCACGGATGAAGAGAAAGCTTCCACATCAGTAGAGCGTTATCAACAATCTAGACCAAAAACAACCCATGCGTTTATAATTACACCCGGAATGCCGCATATGACCTGTGGATAATCTTGGTTTATAAAGCTTTCATTAAAGGGGCTGGAACGTATGATCCATCTTGCTGAACACAGCTATAGGTATGGGTAAGGGTTGCTACTGTAATGTGTAACCATTCCCCGTCAGAATTAATCTTGTCGTTTACTCATCATATTACCCAATTTAACGTGCTAATTAATTTTCCTCCTGTTTAATTATTTTTTAATTCATGATCCAGGACTGTAAGCAAACAATTTAATAAATTACAATAATTTATTTTATAATTAACCTTATTATTTCTCACTGAAATTCAATTTGTCTTAATTAAACATTTTTTTGCTTTTCAAAAGTTAAATTTTTTTATAAATGTAAAATTTAATCATAGAAAAAATTTATTCAACAAATTTTATCGAGTTTTTTTTATAAAATAATTGAACTTTTTCGTACTTTTTATTTAAAATACAGGAATCGATCAAGGTTTGCACAATGACCAAAAATTACCGTAATCTTTATTCAACATTCCTAATTGTCTATGAAAGTTAATAAATTTTTTTGTTGCAAGCATTAAATATTGGAGAAAAAAAAATCAACGACATGACTTTTCAATTTTAACTTCTCTTAAGATTCGAAAAAGTAGATTTCAGCTGGCGAACACGAGATAAAAATATGAAACGAATTTTCCTCCTCAGTGCCTGAATTTAAAATCCTCTCAGAAAATTCCCCGAAAGGAAATTCTGGGTCAGTGAAGTCGTGGACTTACTTTGTAAAGCGCGACCAATCATCTGGAATAAACTGTCGTAATCGTTATAAGTTGCGCTTGAAAATCCATAAGAGCACTTTTCGACTGTTGTCACCCTTATTCCTCCTATTGCCTACAACTTTCATCAATAATAATACAAACCAGACGTCAAATTTCTAATAGACTCAAATTTTCGACTTTCTACACTACATATTAAACTTATACTAAACAATGGCTCTTATAAGTCTTTAATCTTTGCACACAAACACTAATGCCACCAGCAAGTTTACTAGACAAGTCTTTACTTGTTTCCTTTGAGCTAAGGACGTTGGAAGGTGCAACCAACGCCGAGAAAACGTCACCCCATTGATAAAGTACCGTATTATACGGCCTCTTGGGATTATTTATGATATCACCGCGATTCATAGGCACCACACACACGAGCATAAATAACAGAAAGGTATTATTTCGCCCTGGCATTATACTCTCTTTAAAACCGAAACAAAAAACGTAAATCCTTCCGTTCTATGTTTTAATATGAATATTTCACCCTCTACTTTTTACTCTCTGCACATTAATCCTTTTTTTTTTTAACACATAATGTACAATACATTAATCGCAGAAACGTAAACTATAGCTTCACCCACGTAATAGCCTTCAAAAACCAAAGTATTAAATCCTCTATATTTTATGTGAATAAATATTGAAATACTTCAATAATGAATTCAAATCCCTTTTTTTACCATATACTTTATGATACTCAGTTTATAGTAGTGATAATTACCAGGATGATTGAATTTAAAACATAAAAGTACATTGAATATAGCGAAGATCCGGATGAAGAACGACTCGCAATATGCGAATGGCACAAGCTAAATTTGATTTTTATAATAGTACACATATGACTTTTTTGCACGTCAATTTGTCGGATTTATGTATGCTAATGCTTCTGCTGTGTATATACATAATCCAGGTGAGTCTTTTACGACTTGCTTTTTTTGTGTTTTATGTTTTATTACAATTTTTTTAGCACTGAGGATTTTGGTTTTCACTGCAAGCGAGTGCGAGGACAGAAAACTCATACATCACATTACTTATAATGGGTGTAACGCAAAGCCATTCCGGATATGACTTTACGTCAAATCCTCGACGAATACATTATAAGCACGCGGATTATACACGAATACACGATATGCTGATTTCTTGAAAGCTTTTTGAGTTTACTTGTCAATATATAAATTGTTAATTTGTAATGTATGATTATAGTTAAAATATCTGTTCATTTGAAAATACTTGAGAAAAAATAATGACTTTTTAAAATTTTATGAGTGTTTGTTCAAATAAAATGAGTATTCTTTCTTGAGATTTATTAGCTTTCAGAAATTTCTGGGGTGCGTTGATAACACGCGAAGAGCATAAAATGTGATGCTAAATTTTTTCATCCTAAAATATAAAAATACTTCTTAAAGGGTTTTATGGAATATTTTATAGTGGTAACAAAAAAGTTGTAATATAAATATGATTATATCTTCTTAAGTATTATATATAAGGGAGAGTTTATTACGAGGAGCGATGAGATTGTCTGGGTTATTTGCGCAGATAGACGAGTCTGTGAAAACTAACAACAGCAAAACTATTTATTTATCAACCCGTCGAAGTATGTCCGTGAGTTTAATCGCAAAAGTTTTACTTGGGTTCTATTCTATATAGAGTAGAAAAGGGTTTATGTACTTTCTTCATCCCTATCCACGGAAACAAATCTTTAACAAAATCTATACTCTCGTATCAGTTGTTGACAGTTTATACCAAACTCGGAGACTGTCGGATTCCTTTTATTCACCTGGCCCTTTGTTAAGGAACTGTTCGATAAATAACCTTCTTTGTAAGCTTATCTAGTAAAATAAATGCAGAAAAAACTTAGAAGTAATCATAATCAGTCAGAGAAAATATTTAAATGCGAACAGTTATTAAAAATCATTCTTGCAAATTACTTTCTTTAAAAAAATTTAATTAAAAATAGATTCTTACCATTGGTTAGGTTATTATTAGTTGATGCTCTTTTTGTTTGACTTGATTTTTTATTTAGTATACTGAAAAAAACATTTTTTTTTATATTTTTTGGTATTTTTAATAAAAAAAACTTTTTCTTTTTTTTTCAAAACAAGAATCTAAAATTCTTAAAAAAAAAAAAAAACTAAATTATTATTAGTTAAACGAAATTCTGCTTTTCAATGAAAAGTTGTAGAATTCTTCAAGCTAAGAAATCGACTTTCAAGAAGAAAATCTTAAATAAAAATAAACAATAAACCTCACTTCAAAATAATTTTCTTGAATTAAAAATTTTTTTTTTTTTTTTCAGTGTACAAATAATTTTAAGTTTAAGTAAAAAACAAGCTTACTTATTGTGAAAGCAGAAATCTAAGTACTTATCTGACTGATTATCCGGCACGACGAGCAAATTCGTCTTTTCAGTGTGATCCAGCAATAGCGGGGGGCGCGGAGAATTACGTGCCGAATTACGGTTGCTCTTCATCTCTCTATCGATTTAGAGTTCCCAAATGCTCGACTCCCACGCGGATTTATTACGTTGGTTTCGTAGTCGACCTCACCGGCGGTCTTTTAAAGGCGTCGGAAGAATGAAAAAATAAGAGTAAGAGTAAGAATAAGTGAAGAGAAAGAGGAAAATAAAAAATAGATGAAGGTATGATAGCAAAGAAAAAAGCAGGAAGACCTTTGGTAAAGACCCACAAAGGTCTCACCGGGAAAGCTGCGATAAGAACTTGCTCATAAAGACGCCATCAAATCGAATTTATTGACGATACGTCGACGGTTATTGAGTTCCGAACGCAATTTTCGATAATATATCTCGCGGGCAAAGTGAAGCACTGCACTCTCCATGGCATTATTTTATTTTATTTTATAAAGGATATGCGATCTCGTAAAATCGACACTGCTCCTCAGTGAAAACATGTGCTGGACGCTTGTATTATTTCATATATATCATTTATATTTTTAAAGTATTATAATCGCTTTTTTTTTATGGCGATACTTTTGACTTACTCGAGGCTATAAAAAAATAATTGACCATTAAATAGATTTATTGCATATTAATTTTAGTATAGATTTTCATTCTTGAACTTTCAGATTTATTGGTTCTACTCTTTAAACAATTATTAGTAGATTTTTTCTTACAAAATAGTGAAAAAAAATTCTTGCGTAATTTTTTATTTCCATCTTACTCGATTTTTTGGGTAAAAAAATTGTTTGTCAAAAAATTAGAATCACATATTGATTCAGTTCTATTGGAATGTAATGATCTTTGATATTTATCTAAGAGCTTAAATGGGAGCGAAGCCGCGAATGAAAACTCGTATTAAATAATTTTACAGCTTTTAAACTAATTTCGTGTAAGTTCTAAGTTGACCTATTTATTATTTCAAGTGTGAAACAATTATTATTAAAAACTTTATTCACAAATTTATTTTTAAAACTAGCTAAAGAGGTCGTTATTAAATTACTAATGAGTTTTACATTTAAAACTCAAGTTGTACGTCTCAATGAACTTTAAAGTTCTCTTGGATATTCGACACCCGTCTTTTTAGTTGTTTATTTTAAAAAACTATTTCCCCTACAAACTCAAGTGTGATAAATCGCTCACTACTCAAATTTACTACTAAAATTGGCTCTCGATCAATTATATTCTCATTCTTTTTTCCCTTAAACATTTTATAAAACAAACTTTATTTTTCTCCTGTAACAACTTTTCTCTACGGCTATTTATCGAATGGTTCCTTCTATTTGCCATTTGATTTATCGGCACTCGCCTTTTAAAATTCCTTTCAATTCCAAAACTAGAACCCACTAAAAAAACTTCAACTGTATGAAAACTTCCCACTAATAAGTTGATCATTTTGTTTTATGCACAAGTTTCCATTAAAATAAATGTACATTTGACCATTTAAGAAAAAAAAAAAAAAAACTCATCAAACATAATATCAAATAAATAATTCTCTTCTAAATCCCTCCATCAGTACAGTGTATATCAACAAAATGATCCCTCAAAAATCATGATTACTTTAAATAACAAAGAGATTCGTTTTTGCACATAACTAATTTCAAATTCAAAATCCACAAACGCACGGATGCTCGATTCTTTTATTTACAGACTCGAATATCCATTTTTCGTTGTATGAAATTTCAGTTTGGAATAGTATTTACTCAACTGTAACCATAACATCAGTAATAATAAGAAGAATAACAACAAAGTCTGAAATAAGAGCAACAATAGCGACAGCAAAGTAAATAAATACATCCAATATGTATGCATAATATTCGATATCTGTTATATGTCTTTTATCGTGTTTGAGTCGTTACATATTTCGTTTGGTATTCACCGATGTTCTGGGATATGTTCATGCATGCATGGCTGCCATATGCAGTGACATATTCCGAATCATCCTTGGGATGACAATAAAGACGGAAAAAAATGTGTCTGCGAATAGAGAGAGAAAGCAAAGTATGTACTTGTATTACAACACGCGAAATATTCCCACAAGGTGCTACCTGACCAAACTAATATATATATAGTTCTATTCTGTGCCCGTTAGCACGACTAGAACCAACTATGAGTGCGAAAACTTTTGTAATATCGCGAGAGTCGACAGTCTGGTTCCTTATCTCGGTGGTCTCTCTCCTACACGTGGTTCCGAGGATCCATAGACTGTATGCTCGAGTGCTGTTATGTTGTACTGCTACTATTATATTCTAAGACGTTTTCTTACTCCGTGTTGTATGATATAAGCAACAAATTCCATTTCAAGCATGCTCTCTGTATTGTACATGTAATGCATACATAGACATTTTAAAGAAGACGAAATTGTGAGCCTGTTGCTGCCTTTACAGCTTTGAGCTGTTTTAGAAGCAGTATTCAATACTTTTTGCTATTCAAATTATGCTAGGATACTATCAATTATGATTGTTGTAATTTTTGGGCAAGTTTTTGCAATCACTGTTAGATTTTATAAGCTTATGAATAAAATGAGTGAAAAATACTAAAGTTGTAACTGTTGAAGCTGTACAATAGATAGCAAAACGCAGAGTATAAAGCGCAGAGTTGAAGCATAGAGAATAGAGAATAGAGAATAGACAATAGGAGAGTGAAAAGGTACGTCATGGTTGTTTCCGGCAAAGGTAATTCCGTGTAGAGTACAGCGAAAGTACATCAAAGACCAATATAACTGATTGCCTGGAATTCTAGTAAATACGTAACCTACTGTCAGTCCTGAAGTCAATTACCTTGCGTAGTTCGGATGATTTCAGAGATGAATATCACAACACAGTACAATAGGAACTTGAATTTTGTTTTGTGTGTACTCTCCGGTTCTAGAAGCTACTTGGCCAACAAACTTGTTAAATCACTTGGCTTACCTGAAACATTGAGAAATTCACAGAGTTACTTAAGTAAAGAACGACAGATTACCGTTCTGGTAATTAATATAGTTATTGGCTATATTTATGGATTGGTAAAACGTATCTCTTTGTTTAACATCAATCTGAACTCTCACAAAATTGATATTGATAAATTACAAATATCATTCGTGAAATGTAGAATCAGTGTTTTGTTTTCAAAGAATTCGAGACGTTTGAATATATGTATGAAGTATAATAATCAATTAAAAATAATTGAAAGAGGATTCTTTATTCCTCACAATTGATATTGAATAAAATTCTATGATTAATACATGAAACAAAAATTTAATACCAGTTTGAAATGATACTCATTAAAATCTAGGTAATTCAATAAAGCACATGAATATTCATAAAAGAAAATATTGACCCAAGCTATTAATTTATTTTCAAGTAAAATGAAGGAACCTCTAATGATCAAATATTTATTGCGAATACTCACAATAATTTAAGGCACAGAGTATAAAAGCAAATCATACAAATGAAAAAATTTCTAAATGTATTGACTATTAAGACAAAATAACTAAACCGTTTTCAAACAATTTTAATTGACAATTTAATAGAATAAATTGATATTTCTTTAAAATAAAAACTCCAGAAATAATACTTGAAATTTTTATAGAATAATAATCATTATTCTATACTATTTGTGCCGCTAAATTCTCTTTAACACGGCGATAAAACGTTTTTTCGCACTTGGGGCTTTGGATGTCTTCTTTTTGTTTAGTGAAGTCGCCTTTTCTCTCGAGTTGAGTTTTCTGAAGAGCCTCGTACCGGTTTATAAGTCTCGAATAGTCACTCCAGGAGTGAGTTTAACAAGTGTTGAGCTAAAGAGTTCAAGTGCTCATGAGACATCTTTTCTTTGGTTTTATATATAATAAGACTTATTAGCATTTAAGTAATTACTTGCCGTTTAATGTGCCTTTTATTTTATTAAAAAAACTCTTCTATTATTCAACTCTGTTTTCAGACGATTGAACAATTTCATAATTAATTCAATAATCATTTATTTACCTGTTAACCGTACTAAAAATAGCGTAAAGTTTCAAGTGTTTCAAGTGGTCGGGTAGAAGGATAAAAGGCTAATAAAATATGCTTGATAAAACCACTGACCAAAGTAAATATAGTTGGAAATAAATTAAATTTTAACTTGATTAAAAGGATGATCGCATAAATTCCTAATGATTAATCAACGTGAGGTATATTTGCAGAGTGTCTAAATTGGCATCGGTTAATTAAATAACCATTAAATTGAGAATCTTTTTTGCCTATATCTATATATCTACACAATTTACCCAATTAATGTTTGTATAAAATACCCGATTAAAGTAGCGCCGGTGAATAATTAGTCAGGCTGTAATCAACTGAGTTTTAATTAATTAAAGCAATTAGTTTTATTTTGCGATGAGCTTTATAGATAACTAACTGAAAGATAACAGCTGAATGTCTTGGTGTCTTGGAGAATGAGATTGGAAGACATTGGATTATATTTGATGAAACAGAATGCAAGTCTGCGGGTACTGCGTGATATCACGTTAAATTTTCATATAAATATATAGCCATATAATATATATAAGGATATATCCAGAATATATACCAGAGAACTTGCACACGAAACTCCTGTCTTGAATTTCCCACACCCACATCATCTCCCTCAAGCATGCAAACATTCTTGTTGGATGCTATAAAGAGATTGTTTAATCACCAAGTTTAGCTTGCTATTAGATTTAGTAACAATTTTGATCTAACTATATCGTATTTCGCAAAAATATACTTTTCTGAAATGATTATTGTAATTTAGATTTAAAAACAGTTTAAAATGTTTCTGTAATTAAAGGATAGAATGAAATTTCCCGGGACTTATCAACTTCCTTACTGCTAGAGACAATTTTACAGCCATGAAAACTTGGAGACAATTCTCGTATTTCCTGAATTCTCAGCGTTTCTGAAGTTTCTCGGAATATCTCAAGTCTTATCTTCTATATCTATATATAAATACACTTCCTATGGAATCTTCGACTCAAATTATAAACAGTAAGATAAAGATAAAGATAATGCATTGTTTTCATAGCTAGAGATAACAATAAAGTTGATAAAGTTCGTTAAGCCAAATGAACTCCACGGTGACCAATTTACAATAGTAGTTACTGTAAGGTTTAATACCACTCAACATCTTCGACTGGTGGAGCAAGTGGCCATTCAATGGTTGGACATCAGTTGTTACCACTGGAGAACGTTATCCACAAATGAACGTGCTACGAGCTTCACTCTGTTCTGATGGATGTATATATATATTCTGATGATACTACTCTCAACCTTTTGTCTAACCAAACTGGATAGCGACCACATACCCGGCTTGATATTACTAATGGATCCTTCACTAGAAATCCAAAACACCATTAAATTCTTTTCGCCGCTGAGTTAGAATTTTAACGTTTTTTTCGTTGCAGTTTTTATACGCTTCATATTTTTTTAGCGAACTTTTAATTGATGAATTTATTTTATGAGATTTGTTTAATTTTATCTTTATAATTTAGAGAGAACTGAGAACTAATTAGACAAGAAGAGTTACGGTTGTAAGACTCTGAAGATTGTATATGCTATAAACCTTTAGTGTTTGAAAATATAATGTCGCTTTAGAATAACTTACTTCATCTGACTACTAAGTTATTATCCGATGAATTCACGACTTAGTAGATTGGATATGAAATTAATTTGTAAATGAATGCATTAAATATTGATTTCAGCACCTGCATGAAAGGTTTCACGCTGAATTGATAAATATGTGTAATATTTAATAGTGGTTGGTAGGTAATTTTGAAACGTGTTTTGCTCATGTATAAAATAAAATTTCGAAAGCAATGTTTTGCCCTTCGAGAAATAATTTAATTATCTATCGACGAGCAAAGCGTTTTTTTTGAAAATTTTCATTTATGATATATAACTTTCAATTGTTTATTCTAAAATTAAGACAGAAAATAAAATTAAATTTTTAAATGTAATTCTTACAGAATATTTAAAAATTATCATTTGTAATTTTTTCAGTTTTTATTCTGGACTTTTAATATTAACTGATACTTATTCAACATCATTAAAATAATTTTCAAAGCTATAAGGCGTAATTACTAATCAATGATTAAACTATGATACCTCAAGTAAAATTTTTCAAGCAAAATAATAAATGAGAGTGTAAGTATAAATGTAAAAAGAATAAAAAAAAAAAACTTTAAAAGTCTGGGCAAAGAGTTGGAGCTTAGTAAGACTTTATTCACTTAATTACCGTTATGACGTAGAGGCTTAATGTTCATTTTATGAACAGAATATATAATTAAAGGAAAGAAAAAAATATCCAGATACTTTGTGTTCATTTACTTGAGAACGAGAGAAGATCGAAAGTAAAAAATGAACGGACTTGGACTTGGAGATGGAGAATGAATAGAATGGGAAAATTGTCTGTCGATGAGCAAAAAATAAAGAAGAATAAATGAAAAAATATAACTACTTTCTACCCCTTAGTACATGTACAGTGAGAATAAAAATAAAAAAGTATTAAGAAGTGACGACGGTTAATGCGAATATAATGACTCAAATGTATATATCGATATAAAAGACTTTATATTTTTAGTTTTTTTTTTTTTTGCTAACCTAAATTCTAAATTTGTGGGTTTATTTTTGGCAGAAAATCTTCACAATTTTTACTTTCGAACCCAAAATAAAAATGGGGTAGTTTTGAATATTTTATTTTGTCAATATTTTTTTTTCTTAAAATTTTAAAATCAAAATGTCTTCATTAATTGCTTCACATGACTTGCATTTAATGATGATTGAGTTGGTCATCGATAAGGTTAGTTTCTCTATTTATTTATTTTTACACAATTAATTTTAAAACTTAATTTCAGTCCTTTTTTTTTTTTTAATTATAAAAGTTTTTCAGTATAATGAAATTCGATAAATACCAAGATATTCAATACTTTATGACCATAAAGTATAGTTATATCCAGTTTTTAATTGACTTTGTATACTTTTAGTTGTTCGTACCTAAACTGACGGTATTCGATTCAGCGATAGTAAAAAAAACAGTAATAATGTACCGTATACTCGACAATAATTGGACGCTCCTCGACTCAGAGTACGAAGCCGTTCAATCGAACGATTCCAATAACGAAGAGAGAGAACAAAACTTCCACCGTGGTAAATCACTAGTATTCTCTATTCCCGAGGCCGATTTTAAATGCACCAACACACCCAATCTAAATATCGATATTCAAGTGTACAAAGAAAATCCAAAATACATCGAAATGGATCGATCTCACTATGTAGGATTCGTTGAGATTCAAACAGCAGAACTTTTTCAGGGAATCACCAAAGAACTTAATGAACGTAGAGAGATGAAAAATGTATTCACTTACTACCATCCCCGCGAACCAATTTCTAGGTAATAACTTAGATTTTACAAAATAATTCAAATAGAAATTCATTAAAAGTTTCTTTTCTAGATCGATGAAAAAAACTTACATCATCAAAGGTAATCCGGAGTTAAACGAGCCGGCATCAATAAGCATTTACACCCGCTTAAATTATTTCGGTAAATCAATAATCACTGAAATAGAAGCTGTAACTGAGACTGAATTTCTCGTACGAGAGGAAACATGCGAGGGTCAGCCTTATCGATGCCTTGAGCTGAGCCGTGAGCAATTGGAAGCAGGTTGTCTGGGTGTTAGAAGCTTTCAACCGTCAACGGAGCTGCGGAATCTGATATGCGTTTGTGATATGAGCATCCAATCGGGCGTCAAAGCTATCGCTGAGCCTGTGAACACATACCAGCATCAAGAGGACCAGAACCAACAGCAGGATGATAGTAGTAGTACAGAGTGGAAGGAAATACCTTACGACGTACTGCTAAATGGGATGAAAAAAAAAATTATAATGGAAAATAACGATGACGAAAATTCCTTTCCTTCTGGTAGTGCAGTTGCTTTTGATGCCTCCACTGCAGAGATGATAAATAAACAAAATAACAATAATAACAATAATAATGCAGGGATGAAAAATACCTTACGTATGGGAAAATTGAAAAGATCAACCGAAGAAAAAGATGATGCTCTGGGAGGAGATAAGGCTAAGGGAAAAAGAAAAAGCGGAAAAGGAAAAAAGTCGAAAGGAATGAAAGAAGGTAAGCTCTGAAGTAGTAGTGAAAATAACTATGAAAAATAGAAAGGAAAATATATATGAAAGTAATAGAAAACTTGTTGGATAAGCCAAGTGAGTGGGCACTCCGGCTAAAGGGACATCCACTGTTGGAATTTGCTGGAAAAGACGAAGACACTCCGCTGACGAATAACCGAAAGCCCGAGGGTAAACGACGGAACCACGTAACTATCGATAAATCTGGTCACCGAGAGTTTAAACGACCGAAACAAAAAGTATTTGGTGGAGGCGATAAGTTTAATGAAGTTGACGAGTCACTGAAATTCTCTGGGGACATCTCGGGAAATGGGTCAACTGGTGAATCATTTGGTAATAACTATAATAAGAAGTCGGGAATGATTAATAGTGATGGGTGGTTTTGAATTTTATCTAACGAGCAGGAAAAATTTAATGAATAAGTCATTAAAACTGGGAGATTTTAACATTTTCACGGAGACTATGATGATGATAATGATGATGATTGTCATTATCATCATAAAAGTGTAATTAATAGAGGTGGGTATCAGGATCATAGACAATAAGACGTCATGTTCGATAATGTTTATCGAGGAAATAAGAATCGATTGATCGGAAGGAGACTTAAGTGGAAAATACTGTCGGGAGAAATTTAATCAAAGATGAAGAATTTTATGGAAAAAAAATTTAACGGAGATAAAAATAATAGTATATTGATTAATAATAAAATATTGCCGATAAAATACAGAAGAAGGGGAAATTTAATTAAAGATCACGGTCACAAGTCATATAATCGTGATTTTGGTAAAAAAAATGTAGGCATTCCAAAAAAAATGATAAGTCAATCGATAGTAATGGAGGATTACAAGGAAGGAAGATAAGCATGGATAGAGCAAGGGGACGGGGGCAGGCAATCAAGAATCTTCCTAAAAAGACATAAAAGTTGATACCCGGGATGAGGACAAGTTAATTGATCGCGAGTCGCGGAATAAAAATAGGAAGAAAAGGAATAAATACAAAAACCCAGCTAATAAATTGATTGATGAAAGACGTCCGGTAGGGAAAAACCGAGACGGAGATGAATCGTGTGAGGATGAGTCTCGAGGTGAAATAAAAAATTTTCAGTTGATAAGGTAGGAGGTAAAAAGCTCGGAGCTACGGGAATAGAACGAGGTGCGGTGAGGAACGGGAATGCAAAAACAACAACATCAACACTAGCAGCAGCAGCATCGAGAACAAGAACTGGGGAGTGCTAAATTGAAGATCAATGTTGTTCGAAAGAAGATTCGACAAATAAATAGACCGACTGGTGTTATCGCGATTGGCTTGAGCAATAAAAAGGACAACACTTGTTGTAACCGCTTTCTCAAAGAAACCCTTTGTGGTGTTCGCTGAGTCAACGAGGTTATTATGTTTGTTATTGCTGTTGCTTTTGTCAGATTATTTTCCACGATTTTGAAATTATTTATCAGCCATCGTGTCAATAGTTTCAATAAAGTTGGTTTGAATTTATTTTTGCGTTCAGTTTTATTGGTGGTTCGCTAAAATTATAACGTTGTGAATTTTAAAGACTATACCTGAAGGATATAGAACTCAAATATTAAGGACGGAAATGTAAGGACCGAGAATTACAATGTTCTTTTATTAATCAGGAGGCATTATTAATAAATTGAATTTTTGATGTTACTCAGAATATTAAGATTTTACTTATGGAATTTTATTCTTTAGTTTTGAATATAATAAATTGAATTTTTGATGTTACTCAGAATATTAAGATTTTACTTATGGAATTTTATTCTTTAGTTTTGAATATAATAAATTGAATTTTTGATGTACAAATGAACTTTGTTCCAATAACCAATTTCAAATTCTGATTAATAAGCGGTGGTATATTGGTGACTAATGGAGGACGTTATTATTAATTATTAAAGACAGTCATAGAATAGTCATGACTTATGATCATGAAAAAGTATTGATCTCTGTGAATATAACAATGAATTATTTAAATTACAAGTTTAATTCTGGAAGATAATTTATAATAAATGACAGATAAAAATTATAAAATGTATGTGTGCATTAAAAATGAATAAAGACGATGATTCAAGAGTATTCCTTATGATAAATGGTATTTTTTTCTCTTGACTGCACGATAATCACAGTAGATTCTAAGGCCAATAAGAAATTCCCAGAAGACATGAAAATCCATCCGTGAATCCATCGAACGTGCGTGGTAGAGAAAGCTTTAACTTTGGGGCTCGTGAAAATATTTTCACCAGTACAGGTCTATAACAGTGGAGAGCCTTGCCTGAGGCGTATGCTGGTTCAAAATTCTCGTCATGCACGCTTATTCCCTTTAGATTCATGAGTTTTTGAATTTACAGTTTCTTGTTTTTTCTATTATATACATAACACTATTTTATACTACATCACACTTTTCGTTCTACATTATCAGTCAGCCAAACTCCATTCACTGGGATGTTTGAAGTAAAAATACTTGAAGAATAAAAAGATAAATGATGAGCAGAATACTGAGGATTCGAGTTGCCAAAAATGATTGGAAAAACGTACGCTAAGGATTTTTGGCTAGGACAAGTCTACTGTAAAATAAGTTCCGATTTAACTTAAAGTTACTCTTTTATTGAGGAATATAAAGAGACTTATACTAGTCTCTATATAATACTAGTTTAGTCTAGTAGATTATTCCACATCGGTAGTAGAGCTGGATGAAAAAGACACAAGAATCAAGAATGGATTTGACAGATTTATATCTGAACTTTTTGATATCAAGTTGTCGACATTTCTTGTGGCAGTTACGGATAAAATTTTAAAACTACATAGAAGTATGAAGACAAATATAAAATATAGAGTATAAAGTTTCAACAATGACGTTAAAAATAGATATTTTTAGCCAATACACTGTAAGAAAATTTTTGGAACTCGGTGTACTCTAAATAACAAGGTGTTAAATTTAGTGTCTTAAAATCATTTTTTTTTCTCGATCAATATACGAACAATAATGATTAATATCTAACTGAATAAAAATTTATTGAAATTATTTATAAAAACAAATTTTTTTAAATAAAGTGTGTTAATTTTCAACTGCTTTTTTGACACAAAATTTTTTTTAGTGTAAAACCAGAAATTTAATTTACGTCGCCTGTTCTAGTCGCGCACCATTGATCGTGCGCGAACCCTATCTAGTTAAGTTATATTATACGACTGGTGGTGAGATAGGTACGTCGAAAAGCACGCTAATGGGTAATAAACGAGTACCACCATTAGACTTTCTCTCTTTTTGCTCGATCCCTTATTTTGATTCCACTTCTGCAGCCATTTCTCTACAGCGCGGAACACCCACCACCACCATCACGTTTGGCTGGACAAACTGATACCCCGTTACTTTAAGCTTCTGGCAACTTTTCACAGTTCCCATCCTTCTTCCACGTCTTACTACCCACTATTACGTTGTAACTGTACTTAACTTCACATACACATACTCTACACTATTGCTATTGCCAATCGATTGCACGTTCAAATTCCAGCTGTCTACTTGTTTATTTTTCCCCAGACAACAGTCTGTTGTTAACTTCGTAATGTAATGCTACAAAGCTTCCAACTGGAGTTCATGCCAAATTGTCAACGGATTTTTTCTTCGAATCAACTTAAATGCAAATGACACAAGTTGTAGTTAAGTTTTGATGAATGGGTTTTGTTTGAGGGATCGGGAGTTGACTGAGGTGAAGAATGGACCTTTTTGACGTCATTTTTGAACCAGACAATTCATTCTACGTGGTAGGACTCGAAAAAATGATGATCAAGGAAAGGGAAATAGAAGTATGATAAAAATGGCGCAAAGGATGAACACTACTTTACGTGTGAGTGAACAAAACGCGTGTTATCAAACCATTCTAGTTGAGTAGAGTGTATTTACGTGTTGTGAGGCCGTTTACATCATGTAGACCTTTTATATTCTCAAAGAAGAGATTAGAGTTTTGTTATTGCGTTTTTGTAACAAATAAAATAAAGTCGTATGCATTAATTTTCAAAAGTAAAATTTTTAGCAGTTTTGCTGTCTACCATCAATTCATAATTAGATTATGATCTTTCAACTTTGTGTAATGAAAAAAAATTGATCAGTTAATTTCTGATTTTTTTTTTACAATAAAGGAAAATAAAAGAATGATGTACAATGTCCAAAATTATTTCAAGAAAATCGTAAATACGAGAATAATTGATTTTTGCTTACAGAATGAAAAAAAATAATTATTTGCCAAATGATGATGATACTTTAATAACAAGTACTTGGTCAAAGAATTTTGATTACGAAAATTATCCAAGTTTATTAAACACTAAATAATGTACAGCAATAAATAGCGTACTTGATGTGTTTGCTTTATAAAATTATAACTCGTCTATATCACTGAGTATCGATGAAACGGAATTTTCATGGAATTTATGGGCAGCAAGTGAACCGAGTGAGAAATTTAGCTCAACATACACCACCGGCAAACGTTACTGATGAAACACCACAAATGCCAATTGGATTATTTAGTTACAACTCGCTGTATATGTGAATTCGCTATCCACGTTCATTTTAAATTATCGAGGTAGTTAATATTGCGTTTATTTGAAAATTTATATTTAAAAATCAAATATGAGATCCACATACTGATAATCAAAATTAATGCACACGGAGTTTAACAACGGAATTAATTTGAAATTTTCCGGTGGTTTAATCACGACTATAATTATAATTGCAACCATTGTTGTCTTTTTTTTTTTTTTATTCCTCTACTAATGATTTTTGTTTTGCGATAATTAAAAGAAAACTTTTGCTTTTTTAGTCGATAGTTAAGGAACTTGTACTAATCAAAAACTAGGTCGTATTTATAAAAACTTTTCAGCAAAACTATTTCAAAGTTATTTCTTCAACTAATTATCAAATTTATTACACAGCTTGAAAACTAACTTATTGTTTAATTATACTTACAATCTTATTTTCCAAGAAAAATTATATCCGCAAACCAACTACAAACACAAAAAATAATTTAAATTTTAGTATTAATTATATGAATGGCATTTTATAATTGCGGACTTATATTTATTAGGTATCAATTAACTGTCAGTGAGATAATATTTTTCAATAATTTTATTCTGAAAAAAACTGTTAAATGACTCAAAAAATGAATACGTTGAAGCTTATATTAATAGTAATTAAGCGATTTATTGACGTGATAGTAAGCCGTGGTGAATAATAAATGAAATTTAATCCAAGATATATCAACAAACTTGCAGTCAAGCTGTATGAAAACTCAACTAGGTATAATAAGATACCAGCTACGAGGAGAAAGAGAATTTGGTATTAGTACTGGTATTGGTATAGTATATATATACTATACATGATATATACTTGGAGTACGTTTGAGAATGTGAGGTTGAGAATCTTCCTGGTTGAAAGCCCTCAACTAGTCGTGTAAATGCGTATCCGCGTGAAATTTCCTCATGGGTGGCGTCTCTCGTTCAAAATTGCTTCTTCTTCTAAAGTGTGTGGCGGTAAGCTTGCTTTGCTTCACTACTACTTAAGTTCTTCGGGTTTTGCTAGCGTTGCAATAGCAGAGCTTGCACTTCTGATGACGGTTGTTCAACTTACTTTTGGTAATACGAAACCTCAAAGGTATTAACGCTTAACTCAATTTAGAAACTTGACTAATATTATTATTGGAATTTGAGGATCTATTCCCAGTATCGTTTGATTGGTTTATATAAATGAGTAGTATCTAATTTAGATAGACTTTTAGATTACCTAATTTCGTAAAGATAATTTGAAGAAAAAAGTTTGAGTCAAAACTAGACACTTGAAATCATAACTAAAGAAAATCAATTTTGTTACTAAAATACGCTCGAGACAAAATTTTATGTATTTTTTGGATTATACAGATGAAGTTTTTACTATTGATGTAACATTCTTTGAAATTTGTTCATAAAGTTACTATGAATCTCGTATTCATGTCCAAGGAGATGAAAATAAACTTCATTATGAATTGAATTTCTTGTATGAAAAGAATAAAAATGAAAAATAAGTTTATTAAGTTAAGATTGAACTGGGATGTTAAAATCTAATAAAGTTCTATGGTCAAAGTGGCGCAGAAAAATTCAATTTCAACAACCTCATTACATTCCTTCGTTCCTGTACACTTGTGAGAATGATAAGAGTGTCGAGTAAAAAAATTTTCTACGTATACATGGAACATGAGAAGCTTAACAAGAAAATTTCTAGTAGACGTAGTTGAGTTTTTTTTCGTTTAAAATTAATTATAGTAATTTTTTTTTTTGAGACTCAAATAATTCATCAACTTTATTTCGCTCATTAAAAAGCTACCAAAGTAAAGAAAGAAACGTATATTTGGATAAAAAAGCAATAAAATGGAATTAAAAAGGATTGAATGGTACTTGGGTAGGATCAACAGCAAGCAAACGTGCCAAAGATCTCCGGGCAATCTGGCACCCATCACTGAAATACCCGAAGAGAAAAACGGTTTCAAAAGTGACTACCAAAAAGGGCGAATGATGAAATAAAGATAGCAAAACTGAGAATAGTGAAGAAATAAAATAGGATTGGAAGATGAGTGTGAATCGAATGGACGGGGCCATCGAGACGTGATTCGATCTCCCATTTATCACTTTTCCGCTGAGTTCTTTCACCAGCTCTTTGCACTATCCACCAGCACCGTCATACCATCATAGAGCTCAAGATAGTTGACTCAATTTAAAACAATCGATCAATACCCTGCTTCGGATTTTTTGAATTTTTTTAGGATGGTTTAATTCCACAATGCTTTATTTAACAGAAACTGGCTACCTCTAAAAGCTCGACTTATTCATTAATACCCTAATAATCAGCTACAATTGTGCATTGGCAAGTTATATTGACTGAGTTAATAGCATACGCATTAGACCGAATAAGGCTTAAAAGATTAGATATCTGAACGGATCATTATAAGCTTCACCAGAAAATGGAAATCATGATTATTATGATTCTTGATTTTGTGAGATGATTATAGAAATCATGACATTACACTACTATAATGATAATAACAATTCGAAGTGATCGATTTAAATCCGTCAGGTTTGACATGATCAGTATTCAAGTGATTAATATTGAATCTATTTAAATTTCATCAATTCTCGGCCTAAAAAATTCCATCGAATAGTTACTTCGAGTATTACACTGATGAAAGAGTTCATAAAAATCATAAGCTTTTTTAGATAAAAAGTAAAACGAATCCAAGATAGGTCGACGATAAAATTTAAAACAAAATTCACAATGCATTGTGTTGAATAAACGGTTTGTTCAATATTAATAAATATTTTTCAACCACTAATAGATTTTTATTAACAATTAATAAAACTTATTAGATATTAACAAATCTTTCTATCAATGAACAAATATCACATATCCTGGTTCAATTTTATTTTCACTCCCATCTTGCACCACTTTAGCCACTTCAATCCGTCAATTAATTTAGAATAATTACTTCTACAGAAATTGATAACACCACATCGACATCTAGCTAAAGACAAAGCTTGTGTATACGAAAATATAGAAGAGAGAGCATGTATAAATATAGATAGCTGAGTACACAGTGATACAGCGAGGACTATAACGAAAACGGTGAGCAATAAGTCAGTCGAACAGTCGAACTATACAATGATTTATGACAATACATGGGCTCCAAATGTTGGTCTGCATGCAGAGCACCTCTAGCTTCTCGCATTCTATTTCGCGAGAACATCAGTCGGGCGGTTATCGAGATCGCGGCTATTTCGTCATCGCACGTAAAGCATACTGGGGTGCAGAAGCCCCTAGTATTTTCCATTTCGCAGAGGTTACCTTGGCAACGAATGCCTGCGAATTGAGCTGGAGCTTATGTATACATGCATAGGGAGTACAGTAGGGCGTCGTTATCGTTTGGATGTTGGAAGTCGGACAGATGAGACAGATACGTGAGAAACAATAAAAAGAGACAAGATACTCTTGAATGCGTGACTGAGGACATCATGTAGTAGTTATATAGTAGCCGATGAACTTTAATACTAGAAACTGGCAGGATTCTTACTTGCAGAACAGGTACGGGTGGCCAGCTGTACTTGCTCGTTTGGAAAATACATTTTACATAGATACTGTACTATCCATATTACATAATATAAAACAGTATGCATTATTCAGTTTTCCCTCAGGCACGATGGAGCTTACGAGTAAGAGGTTAACATAAAATTTGTGAAATGCCTCTTTTCTCTTCTATTCACACTTTTAGAAATGTATAAATATATAAATATATATGCAGGATTTTGTAATGCAGTCTGCTGTAAAACGATTGGCTGATAGCGGAAAAATTTATTTACTCTACGTAAGAAACTGGATTTAAATCCTTGAATATTATTATTATACACGCTGAGAATATTTGGATGATTAATTTTATTATTCGTGATTTTTTGAATTTATTTTCAGCAAAATATGCTCGTAAAGAATCTAATGTGCTCTGTAGATTTACTGAGAGATTAGTGCAGTTACCGGGTTCAGTATTTTCAAATCGAATAAAATTTAATGTCTACAGGAGTACGGAAGCTCGAGGAAGTGGAGGATAAAGTGGTGGGTGACGATTGAAAGAAAATAATGAAAAAGCGTGAGTTTGATGAGCTTCCTCATCTCGTCTTATTTCCGTTTCCTCCCTGGAAATGTTCGATTGCCCTACATTCACAAAACAGATTTCCTACAATAATTCTCTCTGTGATGAAGCTAATGTATACATTATGTGGCATACGAAGATGAATTCTGCCAACAGTGACGTATAAAATACACACACCCACTTCTACACCTACATTAGAGAACCTGTCATTCAACTAGCGATATTATGACGTCGAAATAGCACTTTAATGAGTGTCATTCAATTCTACCGACATGGATTCACAATTTTAATTCCGCGATTTATTTACTTGTAAAAAATGATAAAATTTATGTTTGCTCGAATTTCTATTTATTCGATAGTAAAAAGGTGGGTTTGTTTTTTGATATTAAAAAAGCAATAAAGCAGTGATAGATAGATGGATAACAAATTTAAGGTTTAATAAACGGCAATGTTGGTCTGCATGCAGAGCACCTCTAGCTTCTCGCATTCTATTTCGCGAGAACATCAGTCGGGCGGTTATCGAGATCGCGGCTATTTCGTCATCGCACGTAAAGCATACTGGGGTGCAGAAGCCCCTAGTATTTTCCATTTCGCAGAGGTTACCTTGGCAACGAATGCCTGCGAATTGAGCTGGAGCTTATGTATACATGCATAGGGAGTACAGTAGGGCGTCGTTATCGTTTGGATGTTGGAAGTCGGACAGATGAGACAGATACGTGAGAAACAATAAAAAGAGACAAGATACTCTTGAATGCGTGACTGAGGACATCATGTAGTAGTTATATAGTAGCCGATGAACTTTAATACTAGAAACTGGCAGGATTCTTACTTGCAGAACAGGTACGGGTGGCCAGCTGTACTTGCTCGTTTGGAAAATACATTTTACATAGATACTGTACTATCCATATTACATAATATAAAACAGTATGCATTATTCAGTTTTCCCTCAGGCACGATGGAGCTTACGAGTAAGAGGTTAACATAAAATTTGTGAAATGCCTCTTTTCTCTTCTATTCACACTTTTAGAAATGTATAAATATATAAATATATATGCAGGATTTTGTAATGCAGTCTGCTGAAAAAAAAAAAATTGATATAAACTAGGATTCGTGTTAATAATCGAATATTGACTGAGTCCAATGAATCTGGGGTTGCTATTAGAAATGACTCGAGTTGAGTGGAGTAAAGTGGAATGAGAGATATAAAAACGTTCGTCAGGATTTTACCGAGATTGAGTGTCGCATCGTTATAGTGAAGCGCATCATCTCGGTTTCCAAACGAGCGCTCGTTATAACCAACAGAGGCTCGTCGTCTGTCCAAGTCTAGCTTTCTCGGGAAAAAGCTATTGCATATTTTTTACCGAAAAATATTAAGCTTCGTTTCGAGCTTCTCGTTAAAAGTATTTCTTTATTGTTTATTTATACAAAGTAGGTATACTTATTTTATTCTCACCGGGTATAAATATATTGTTCGAGCTCTACACTGCAAACACTCATTGTTATAAGATTTTAATGATAAGGATGGAGATAGAAGATACTTGGATAAAATTGTTTGTTTAAATTTAATTGGCCAATTTATTTCAATCCCTTACATAACTGATAATGATAATAATAACAACATTTGATGTTTAACGACCGTAAAAATATGTCAGACAAATTGGTTTCAAGTCGGGTCAGCCAGTTCAGTGGTATAGAATTCAAGTACTATGAATGGAATTGACATATTCGCAAAAAATGAAGATGTATTATCGTCCCTTTATCCTTGGTCTATGAAAAACTATCTATATCGTTCATTTATAATTTTTTGACTTGGGGTGTTGTTAAAAATTTCCAACAGATGGCGCATGATCTCTGATTTATTCTCTAATAAGAGAGTTAATTTTAAGGTGTTAAGTCTTAAAAATGTATTTATAAATATTTTTAATAAAATTTATGAAGATAAGTTTTGATGAAGTTGAAATAAGATGGGTAAGTTTTGAAACTAAGGAATAGAATAGAAAAGCTCTGATGTATAAACATGAAGAACGTGCTACAGTGTTACTATACTGTACTTATTTTGCTATGTTTCTTTTGTGAGAGAAAAAACTCGGTAAGGAAGATGATAAATAAGTTTTTTCGCATGCATAAGAAATGGTTTGACATGTAAATCTAAATCTGGCACCCGTAAAGAAAGAAAGTCATAGGAAGTCTTGACTGAATATTTGAAAAAGTTTAATGGAAATGAAAGTAATTTTTTTTTTCATTCTTGCGCTGTGACTTTTACTTGGATTTTTAATTTTACTGAACTTTTATCGAAAGTTAAAAACAGAAATCTCTATTGAAGATATAGTATAATAGAATGAATCGAGAGAAATCGTGAATAGATATTTTTTAGGGCGTTAATGTTGAGTAGATCGTTGTGTATTTTGAATTGATACACTGAAGGCAAATTGAAGTACGTAGTATGATTTCCAATTGAAGAACTATTGGTATTGATTCATGAATTACAAACTGGGATCTAAATAAGCTTTCAATTAGATTATTTCAATAGAAAAAAAAAAGATGTGTGATGAAAATTTTAATTAAATAAAGTCAACTGAGAATTAAAAATACTTCTAATAAAAAAAAATTTTTTTCCTCGATACAAGAAGATATTAATATTATTTTGTAAAAAAAATTAATAAATTAAAATAATTTAATTCAATAAATTTTCAAGCGAAAAAAAAAAAATCTTCGTCTAGACAAAAATTTTCTTCTTAACGTGAGGTTTGAATTAAAATTTTGACATAATTGCACAATAACATAATTATTAAATTAGCAACTAAACATAAATGGCAATAATATTTACTACTGTAACTGCTACTTTATTGCCGATAATTCGAATAAAATTAGCATAAGAAGCATAATATTATCATCTAAAAATAGTTTCACAATGCATACAAAATTAGATTCACACATCTACAACAAAACAGCGTAATCACAAGCGGAATAATCAGCAGAGTAGAGAGTATCTCGGTAGAAATTTCGCATTCGCATGTTGTGCAATATTTCATCGACACCGTGACATGACAAGTATTGGGTTTACGCAGTCAACCGCAATATGTGTAAGTTACATTACGCCATGACGAGAAAGGGAATCATATTGTCTGTATCTATATTCGTGCTATAATGTACTGTATATGTGTTTTGCCATAATATAGATGTATCTACAGATACAGAAGACAGAGAGAAGACTATAGAGTTGGAGAAGTGCGAGCTGAATAGTGGTATACTCTCTTGTATCAAGTTCAACAACCCACAACCCTCGATAGTACCTTGTTGAGTAGGTTGGATAAGGAGACAATTGGCCACGTGGGGCTTTGCCAGTACGTCCAACCACCGATTCTAGTGTTATGTACTCTAGAGCTACACTGAACTTACTTTCAATGCTATACTCACCCGCCGGATCGATCCCGGTGCTATTTTAGTTTTATAAATACTTTATTATTTTTATTTTCTCCTTCTATTTCTGGAATAAATTTTCCGTGTAAAGCTTTGGAAGCAAAAATGATATTATAATAAAATAACTTTCCGGTAGATAAAATTTATCGTAAAACTAGTAGATAGATCTATATAAATGCATAAAAAATAGGTGACTATAAAAACGATTAGAAAAATATTTAACGTTGTAAGTTCTTGACCCTCAAACTCTTCCACGCAATCAGAGATTTCCTTTAATAAAACTTGGGATTTTCGAGGGGATCCTTTATTTGGGACTGGCTGCAGGTCGACATTTTCAAGCCGGATTTCGTTTTACTGATAAGTTATACCAACTATCGACTTTTTATATCTTTATCTCCGTTGAGTAAGGATGAGAAATATAGAATAAGAATAAGAATAGGAAAGCTAGTTGGTAAGAAATAAAGAACGAATGGTAGATAGAAATGGAAAAAAAAAATAAGATTATCTGAGCGACCTCTCGTACTCAAACGTTTATTGCTACAAATCTTGAGTTGAGCACTTGAATTTTATCGTTTCGCATTTGTCGTACAGCTCATAGAAATAGGATTATTGGTTATCTTGAATTTAATTTATTTATTTTTACTTATTTGTTTTTTGATTGTCCTTGTTAAACTTTTGTGTTGTTTCTCGTCCTTTAAATTCGATGTCTAATATAAATTGTCAAGTAATTTGGACGGAAGAACGGAGAAATTAAACGAATAGAAGAGTATCGGTAGACTAATACGGTGGAAACGATTCTCGATAGGAGAAATGGGTAAGAGTTTGCTAGATTGTGTACAAACACTACAAACATATTGAACTGAACCTAAAACCAGCGGCAACGAATACAAGACGAGATGAAGCAAAAGCTTGTTTATGTTGTATTGTATTGGTTGCTTGCGCGACAGGCGACAGTAATTTCACGGTATTTTCGCTCCACCGAAATTGCCCTCGTAACGGGCTCCGATCATGGCACGTGGTTCAGAAAACACATAACAGCCAGTAGTGTGCTGCCATAAAAACTAAACACTGAGTGAGACAATGAAAAAGCACAAACAACAAGTTGAAGGAAAGAAAGAGGTGAGAAAATAGGTGAGGAGCAGACTTGAGCAGACGAACGACTAACCTGATGTCCAGGAACAGGAGATATCCGTTGCCTGTTGGGTGAAATCCGGAAATAGTTATATGCGGCGAATCTCGTAAGAGTCAGTTTACGACGGCAATATAAAAGCGACGGATATAAGAATCCCACGGAAATGAGAAATGTTCGGGAGATAGACACAGATTGCTGAAGAAAGTCAAGGAGAGATAATAAGATATAAATGTAACATTGCTTGAGGTTTTCATTCTTCAATTTCATTTTTTCTTTCGGCAAAAATTTAATTCCTGTTCCTATTGTTATTTCAGAGAATTTTATATATTTTAAAATTACTGCATTTGTCCATTATTCCCCGTAAAAAAACAGTAAAGGTGAACCAACTTATCGAGAAATAAAAAAACGTGGTGACTTTTTCTAAAGTGACCCATTCAAGAGCCTCGAAGAGCTTTAATTTTCATGCCTACTAATTTTTTTACATCAAAAATCACCTATTTTTTCACCTATTTGATAAAATTTTACTAATGCATTCATTCCAACATTTCACAAAATTTCTGGTAGTTTTAATAAATCTACTTTTATTTTGGCTGCTGAGTAGCCTTTTTTAGATTGCAGTCAATATATTTTTGATAATGATCTTGTGATGTCTTCAGAACGTCTCAACACGGCAGCTTTATAACTTTTAATAGTAATTTTCATAAAAAATTCACCCAAAAGTTAAAATCTTTGTAATTTAATAACAAAGAACATCGTAACGATTACGATGGCATAAAAAAAGTGAGCACAATGAGGCTTGAGTTACGACAATGAGCTTAAAAGGGAAACACCAAGTTTCAGTACACAAGATGGACGTAAATAAGAATAATGATAATAACAGTATAAGTATAAGTAGAAGTAGAAGTAATATAAATATGAGAGACTGGGGATAATAGTAATAGTAAGACTGAAAGTAGACAGAAGATATTCACCCAAGATTCAAGTTGCGAAAATTTACAAAAGAACTGGCTAGACGATGATGCTCTGGTGCTTGAGGTTACAAGCATCTTAGCTTACCAACTTTAATAGTACTCAGGCACCCTCTTTTACCTTGAAAATAATAAAAATGCCGGATTTTACAAAGCTGCTTATACGGCAACGTACATTTATCTGGTGTAAAGAAGTTCACTGACTGTACACTCGCTGGTTTGAGATACTTTCGTTTTAAAATGCATCATACATTCCAGAGACAATATCCGCTCGGATATAAATATATATATATATACATAAATTTACCTTTTTGTAAGCGGCTGAAGAAGTTCAGGTTAGGATATAATAGATGAATAATTGAATGATCAAAAATGAGATGAAAGTATGAAAAATATGCCAGAGGATAAAGTAATAAAAAAAAATGAAACGAAAAAAATTAGATGATATTTTATTCTTGACACTCGTGTAGTTCTTCTGGGGATTATTTTTCTTTTCGTGTCTTTTTAGTCTTATGTACTTTTTTTTTTTTTTTTTTTTTTTTTTCATTCTTAGAGGGCCAAATGATGTACGGCGAAAATGATACAGCGCAAATTATGAAACATTTACGAGAAGGAAGAATCATACATTTAAAATTTGAGTGAATGTAATGAGGAGTGAAAATGAAGACTTTGATGTATAAATTTGCGTAAGTGCTGATCATAACAATTAAAACTCAGGAGAGTTGTTCGGTAAGCCTTCATAATGCACCCACGCCGGTTTGAGAGTAAAAGCGAGAATGATGGAATGGGAATAAAAAATAAAGTGAAAAGGCGACCGGGAAGTAAAAATGAAAGAATAAAATAAAAAAATATTAACTTGAAGTTGAAGTAAAGCGGAAGGCAAGCTAGTGAAGGCAGATCTACAGAAAACGGGGAAATATAGGAAAGGTGGATTAACAAGGGGATTTTCGGGTAAGAAAAGAGCGAAAATCGAGAGCAAAAGTGCGGAAGAGATCGCCGTCGGATTAATGGCCCGCGAATCTTTATCGCTTTTATCCTACTTCTTCGTCCTAGCACACTTTTCTCTTCTTAGACTAGCTTTCTTGCCTATTCTTATCCAAGCTGAGAGTATATAGATGCAGCTATCGTTTCCTTTATACTCTCAATCAATTAATTATCCAATTGAATAAATTTGCTGAATAATTGAATTTAATTCATTGCACAAAATGAGAACTACTGATGAATTTATAGTTTTGATTCGAATTCAAGTGAAATAGATATGTGAGACACAAATATGTTAAAATATAAATTTGCTGGACTTGGATTGGTGACAAAAGTCTAAGGTTATGGCACATTTACTAAAAAACTTTAATATGAGGATAAAATTATCCCGAGTTCGATTTTGGAGGCATAAAAAATAACTTTAGGTAGAAGTGAAAAGTTTGTGAAGTGACAAATAAATAAGTTTTTCATTTCTCAATAAATAATGTAAAATAATTTGATATATATGATATATGAATCTAGAGAAATTATTCAACATTTTCCATTCTATAAAAAGGAAAAGCAATTTTGGGAACACATATCTACGCATGTAAATTTTCCGGTGTAAAAAAAATTTACTGCGACATCGTTGTGTTGTATATCGTATAATAATGGGTGTACGCGTGATCGTAAAATCTTTGTGAATACCTATATAATACCAGAGCTAAGTCTCAGAGGTCGTTGTAACTCAGAGCTCTTCAGCATCCGTCTCTTTTCATAAATGTATATCCTTGTTCGCTTATTCGAGGCAATATTATATACAATAAAAAATAAACATACTTTTTCCTTCTTATTTAAAGCTCACCGAATGGCATCAACATTTTTCAACGGCATAATATAAAAAGAAAAGAAAAAATAAACAATAAACTGAGGATAGATAAAATATTTATTCATTTTTTCGCTTGCACAGATGGGCTATCCGTCCCTTGATTATGATTATATGTCAAATAAAATAACTCAATTTTTAATATATTATTTTAATAGCCATAGATGAAAAAAAAAAGAAGGAAAAAATATAGGTCACGGATAAAAGTTTTTATTACATCTATAAAATTGACAATTAGCCTCAGGAAAATGTCATCGTAAATTTCAACACACTGCTTAGTTATTGATTTAATTATTTATGTTACAATCCATACTCTTGTGTGTAAAAATTTTATATTGTCTTGGCAATTTATAATTTTTTATTTCAATTATAAAATTAATTCTTTTTTATTTGATCATAAAAGACAAATAATTGTTTTTATCATTTCAATAATAATTAATTAAGCTTATGAACACGATGAAATAGTAATTTGATCAAATAAAACCGTGTCAGCGTATAATTAAAATTATTAATTGCAAATATTAATCATCAAATTCACCATATACAAAATTAAGTGAGCTTAATAATAATGAAGTTGATTTAATGAGAAAATTGAAAGGATTTTAAATTTCAAATTTCACATTTTTATTTTTTGCAAATAATTCCTCTCTCAAATAATTTAATTAACAACTTCAACGAAATAATTCAGTCATTTGAAATGAATGAAAAGCTCGAAGTGGACCGTTTTGAATATTTCACGAGTCGCAAGTCGGTGCGATAACAAGAGAATTATTTTTATAAACATTTATCCGGCTAACCGGGGCCGTGTGTAAACGTTTATGGGGAGATATATTTGGGTAATGCGTCCTAGTCTTTCACCAGAAAAAATCAAGTGCCTCGGTGGAAAATGTTTGGGAAATGACGAGGCTACGACGATGTAAGAAAATGTTAGAGTACTTATCCTGACCGAGATCTTAAAGAGCTCGTGGTTTTCTTATTCGCTGGGAACCAGTGAGGAGATAAGCAGCTTGATGAGTTTGTTAATATTCCCTTACGGTGTCTTGACTGTATCCAAGAACTCACTACCAACAGAATATCGCTCCAAGACCGAGCGGGTGCGATAAGGAATGTAGGAGCAAACGAAATAGTTTCTGTTGACGCTCAAAAGACTCGGGTACACAGATATAAGGTGAAAGACCTGACAATGTTGTTTTGTTCAATGAGAAACAATTTTTGATTGTTTTTGTTGAAACTTTTCTTATCATTGAGCATTTGGCCAAGATAATCAGATTAATTCACTAAAAGTTTTTTATTTTTTATGAAAAGGATCCAAATGATGTTTATTGTGATTAAAAATATCACAAAATCACTAAGCCAAAGTTTTTTGATTCATTATTTTTAATCTTCGAGAGTCACATAGTAACTACAAATTATTAGTGATATTTTATATGACTTTCTAGTCTGTTTTTATTTCATAAGTGATTAATGCTAAAATATTATGCAAAATTTTAAGTATTTTTTTCATAAACATCAACTACAACATACTTACTTGCTGAAAACAAGAGCAAGTTGTATAACCAAGTCCTCCAAGAATAAAAAAAAACAAAAGAAAAAAACGAAGCACTAGGCTTTTCCATTTGTTTGAAATGATCCGCATTTAGCAGACGTTTTTCCGAGTTTCAGAGAATAAAACCTCAGGGATGCCTTTCAGGTTAATGCTTTGCTTTGTAACTCACTTGGAACGGGTTGTCACACGACAAAGGAAATGGAAAGTCAAAAATAAATTGCAGTGTGGATATATGTTTTGTGTGACATCAACAAAACACGAAAAAAAGAGCGAGTGGATGGATAGTAGCGCAGTAATAAAGAGGGCGTAACAGAGGCGCGGAGTAAAGTGTCAAATGAGTTTTTTATGTGTAATGACTTTTTATTTTCTTGTTCGTTATAGAATCCGTAATTGAATAAAAAAGTAAAAAGTGAAATAGAGAAATAGAAAAGATCCCATCTCACAAATTGGGCAATACGGGCAGGAATAAACCACAGAGCAGTGTAGAGACCCGCGTTGAAATTATTTATATAGAGATAGTGATACGGGAAAAAGGAATAGAATGTGAGATTTTAATCGGGCGTGTGAAGTGGTAGACCATCAGCTTTACCCCTCACAGACACTAGAACCAATGTAGAGGACAGATTGATTAACAGGTCGGGAGACACTGCTTCCTATTATATCACTTTTCCAATATTCCCGCCAACGATCTCGTCTACTCTGTCCAAACCGCCTACATAGGTATGTTGTATGTATTATGTATAAAACCCATCACTTTGATAGTTTTTTATTTTGACGTTTTTCATACACACAAATTATTAGCAGACATATTTTTTATTGCCTAATAAATCGGGTTCAGAAATAACTATTGTTTTTAGTTTTTTATTTTACAGGGGGAATGTGTGCCTCGAAAAATTGTGCGATAAATATTGCGTCTATGTCTAATATTTCTTGAAAAAAAATTAAGGGTGAGCTATGGATTTTGTTACGTAATTTTCCAGATTTGTGGACAATTCCTTTCTATATATCATATTTTGATTGAATTTTTCTCGCGTACACGGAAAAAAGAAAAATAATAAAATTACATTTCATGTTAAAAATGTAAAATTACAATTTTTTAAAATTTTGTAAGAATTAATTTTTTTTTTTTTAAATGTGATTTTTTAATTTTTATTTTCCGTGTAGAAAGTAATTGTTGACAATTAACCGTTATAAAATTTTACAGTTCATATTTCTTAAAAGATAAAGTGTGAAAATTATTTCAAAATAATGATATACCTCAAAGGAAATAATTACTGCAAAACTCAGGGGCATTTTTGTCGAGGATTTATAATATAAATCTAAAAAAGCTCTAAGGTAACACAAGAGGAAGGAAGGAAATGCACCAACGAAAGTATACAGAACAAGTTTTCAGGTAAACCTTGACTGCAGAGAGCTATTCGTGGCAGCCCCTCATATATTTTAGGACACGAACAGTGAACCCAGGAAGATGTGGTGGGGCCTTTCCGGGCTCGGAGTAACCCAGGCGTCGTTTTGAGGCGGCTTGAGCTCGGATGGCTACCTTTACGAGTCACAACACCACGACTAGCACTACATGATGGAGCTTTTTGCATTTACTTAGCTCGCAAAATAACAAACTCTCTCACTCGGGTTGTAATACTGCTTCTAAATTCACGTGGGACGACTTGACATTAATTCGGTACATTAGTAGAAAAAAAAAAAAAAAAAATTTTTTTCTCGCTGTGTTGACAATCATCTGAAAGGAAATTGAATTCAGTTTGTTGAAACGTATTTCAGATTTCAATGACAAAATTTATAGAAACTTTAATGTAATAGCGATAAATTTTGTCGTGAAAATTGTGACCAATATTTGAACAAAATAAATATGAGTTTTAAAGAAGGTGTTATTTACCAAAAGTTTATCTTTTATTATTTTTAGTTTTTTCCCAAACGAAAATACGTGAAAAACGTTCTGTCACATTTCCGTCTGAGACGTCGAACAGAATGAGAAAAGTAGGAAACGTGACAAACCGACAATAGAAGGCACCCGGGTGAAGGAACGGTGTCGCAGTGTGTGGAAAATAAAAGGAGCAAATAAAAACGCGAAAATGAAAAGAGAAGAATGTAAAAAAAAAAGAAGAGAAAAAAAAGGGCTCAGGATTGTCGCGAGATAGTGAAATAACCAGAGTTCCCATTGTTCCGTGTCAGTTACATTTTCACAGGGCCACAACTTTGAATTCTTTTAAAACTCCGTACCGTCACACATAGCATTTTGTGTGATACCAATAAATGCCGAGAAAAACCGAGTACTATTTTTAGTCGAAGTTAATTAGAAAAATAACTACTGGTAAATGGAGTTTGGAGTAAAAAAGTTGAATATGTGAAAGTGAAAATAAAAATAACCAGCGAAATTCAGTCAATGCCTTTTCTAACTACCTATCCTTTGATTCATGAAAACCCGTAGACGCCTCACCTTGCCTCGCCTTGATGTTGCATTATGCAACAGCAAGCCCAACCACAACAATGAAATTCGATTTGAATGCCGTCCAGTTTTGTGGAATCGCACGATGAGAGGTGGAGTGAACGGAAGAAACCGAGGTGCTTTCTAACGGGATTCGAATCGCGGGAAAGAGTATTAAAAAATAAAGAAAATACACCAGCAGGCACAATAATGGCGGTCGGTCTTGTAGGTAGGCAACAGAAAAAGTGTGTGTTTGTGTTCGTGGGAGGTGAATGAAGCGAAGAGGGAAAGAGAGTTGAAATATACAGAGTGAAGAAAAGAGGAAAAATGAGAGTATAAAATGGGGTTGAAGGGAGCAAAATATCTACGTCCATTGTACACCCCTGTCCATACTGAATTCTTAGCTCTCCCGTTCGCTATGTACCGCAAAAGTATAGGGTAGCAGATGAGAGAAATTTTTTTGTGTCGCATGCGAAATATTTCGCGGACGTGTATCGCCGACCGCTTTGGCGGACGTCCAGCTAGACAGCCTTCCTCTTTTCCACTTGCTGTTGGTTTCTATTCGTATATATTTCAAGCTTTTTTCTTCTTTCATTTAAACTTTTATTTATTTATAGTTTTTTTCTTTAGTTTCTCTTCATTACTTTTTTGCAACAGCGTCTCTTCTGAAACTCTTTCCCTCGAGTACTATTGCCGTCGCACATTGAGAACCCAACAGAAGTCATCGGCTTTGCCGTAAGTTTTTATTTACACTTTTTATACACCAGATATATGTATATGTGTATGTATTGCTTATTTTTATTTGCGGTACTCTTATAACAGGCTCGCTTGTATTAGCCGCACCAAATAAAAAATAAATAAATAAGAGACAAGAAAACTGTATAAATTTTCTTCATCAGCTAATTCACGCTTCTGATCATTCATTTCTTTTATTTTATTCAGCTACCGATGTTGTATAATGAATCTTCGCTCGATTTGTTAAAGCCATTTTTGTATTTATTTGCCTTTATAACATTAATTTATGTGAAGGATTTTTTATAGTCAACGGTAATTTGTAATTTGTTATTGGAGAAACAAAAGTGTTTTTATTTTAAATTACTGACAAAAGTTTGAATCAAATTTTTAGATTAATTTGATGAAATTATTTTTCAAAAAATTAATGTAAAAAGAAAACACTAACAAAAGTATGAATGAAGCATTTTGTAAATTAAATTTTTAAATTAAAAATGTTACAAATTATTCGATAAAAAAATTTTTTAATTTATTGCGAAAAAATGTATACTGCTCATAAAATTAATAAATTTCATTTAAAAAATGAAAATGACTGTTAAAATCCAAACGAATTTGAAACAATCTACCATCAGATAAAATTCATAAAATAACTGAGTTATTCCCATTTTCTCTACAACTACTAAAAATTCTGAACATCTTTGTAAAAAAAAAAACTAAAATAAGGTATTATTATTATTATTATAAAATACACACATACCTTGGATGGGGTTACGGCGACCGCAGACCGCACGTGCATCTGTAACAAAAACACGCAAAGAAAATTAAAACATTTTCGTCTAATTAAAAAAGCATTTAATTAAAAGAAAAGTAAATACTGGGTTTAACGCTCGAAAAAAATAAAATACGAAATGCGAACACCCGGGCTTCAGTTTTTCGTGTTAAAAAATGAAAAGGCATATATTTAATTAAGATAAAAAATAAAAGTGGGACTAAGAAAAATAGGATAATTATCTTATTATAAATACATTGTCTTTAGTCAGTGACAGTTTAAATGGATGTAGATGTCAAGTAAGCCGATGAGAAAACTTGAGTAATTAAGTCTTTAATTAAGCAGTAATGTGCCGAGAGAGAAGGACAAGACAACATCATCAGTGTCTGCCTCATTACATAAGCAATTGGGAAGTGAGGTGTACATAGTCTGGAAAAGGGTACGTCAGGAGGAAAACCCACCGGAGTGTATACTGTACCACACCAAGATGCGTAATAAGCTCAGCAAGGACGTGTATATGTGTGTATGTATATGTATATAATGATGCGAGTGTATATAGTGTAACAAGGAAGGAAGTCATTGGTCCTGTGCAGAGAAAGAGGTCTCTGGGGCTCTTAGACGGGTCTCTTCGGCTCAAAGTCTAATAGAGTATCACAATTCGAGAGATGAGACCCGCTATAAAGGTTATATTATGGAGCTAGAGCTAGAGCCAGAACCAGAGAATCTTATTCGCGGTCGTAGTCAGTTAATTAAATGAGGAGTGTACACTAATATAATGATGCCGATAAATTGATTTGCGCTAGTTCTCTTCTCGAGAATACTCTCAGATGCTCTGATGCTCATGCTAAAGCGTCTCCACCAAAGTACGTTTCAAGCTCTTACGATATCTAATAATCGTGACTACTTCCGTATCGCTCAGCTGTCGAGTGCTTTTACTCAAATTTCAAATGCATTAAGCTTTTATTAGTTAAGAATATTCGTTTCTTTTCTTTAGATTTTTTTATTTACTCCTTTTTTAGAGATATTTGAGGATCTAATTTGATGATCTTGAGTTTTACTTTGAACAGTAATCATTTTTAAGGTTATATTTTTTTTTACGGACAGGAAATTGTAAAAAGATCTTAAGGGAAAAATTAAATTATCCAAAATTACTTAATTTTTGTGGCTAGTTTTTAATTTTCTAATCATTAGTAACGATAAAGGTATTTTAAAACTTTAACATAGTTCAGTAGTCCACTACGCGAAAAAATTTCAGACAGTTATCGTGAAATATGCAGGTAATTTTTTAACAAAATAACAGAGCTGGAGAATAGTTTAAGTAATTAGCGTGTCATATTATATGCAAAACAAAAACAACGTTAGCTTGTTTCATAATTAAAAAAACATAACTCATGTTTAAAAAAAGTATAAATTGTTTAATCTTCATTAAAGCTCATAATGCACAGAGGGAATAACGAGATAAAAGACGCATATTTAAGCACTTGAGCAATTTAAGCAGACAGCCGGATAAACAGACGTCTGGCGGCGGAATGAAACCTTTCGTAAGGAATCCAAAGCCATATACATTGTAGCTATTGTATATATATAAACAAGTTGGGTGTATATATTAACATCTGGTGCAGTGTTTGGTCTGTGTGGATGGAACAAGGAAACACGATGTTGTCTTTACTGTTCTCTAAGACACACCAACCAAGACCCAAGACTGGTATAGTAACTTGCTACGACAAGTAATTACACAAAGTAATTATTCGTTTGTATATATAATACACGAGAGTGTCTTAAATGGAAGATGAATGTTTCATTCGGTTCAACGTACACTGGTATTTCGACATGACACTATATCTATAAAAAATGTGGTTCAGCTTAGACTTGCTGCAGTTTATTGTTGAATTTTGTTCAGGAGTGTCAAGTTTTCAAACCGCTGGAAGTGGACTACGCTCCTGTATTTTCGTGTTCAGGCTGGGGGAGTATTGTTGTGATTATTGTTATATACAGTGATAGAAGAGATAGTCATAGAACTCCCACGGGGTAGTTGTTGCTGGTGGCATTTTCCGTCCTAACTAAACTGATTTCAGTTGCCACGGTTACAACTTCGGTAACACTAAATTGCCCGTATGACACCAACCCTATCTGGTATCCCAGAGTAATCTTGTTACAATCACTGTCGTGACCGAAAGTATCTTGCGATATTTAATAAAAAAAAAAAATTATCTTCCAAAATTTGATCAAAGTTGATTAAAATTTATCGTAAATAGAATTAGTTGGCTACTTTAAAGAGATCTTAGTGAAGTTGTTATTAATAATAAAATATCACAATTACAAAGTCATAAAAATTTAAACAATTTCGAATTATTTCGGAAAAGCTAGAAAAAAAAAAAACATAAAAAAATTTTGATTGAAAAGTTTACGACTTTTTCGGCCCTTAAAAAGAAAATTTTCTGCTCGAGTGAGCCTGTACCAATAAAATCCAGCAAAAAGTTAATAAAAAAATCAAAAGCGTAATAAATAAGAGCACCGAAGTGTATTTTTGATTTATAAATGCGTATTAAAAGCAACTTTATTAAAATTTGATATCCTAGTTCATTTAAATATTTTTTTCTCGGGTATTATTGCTCGCATGTATGATAAATTGAGGTAAAATAACCGGATGAAAAAACAACTAAAACGAAATTGAAAAAAATCTAAAAGTTGGGAAGAATAAAAACGGAACAAAAGAAAAATGTTGGTCGAGTGCTGCTGACACCAGGGACAATATATGAGCGACAGGAATAACAGATAGCGGGCAAAAGAGAGTACGAGAAAGAGGGCAAAAGAGCTTGTACCAGTCAGTGTTGGCCAACGATTTATTCAATTTCACCGGATCAACAAAATGGAAATAGCGAAACTAGTGACGTATTTCTGTCGTTTCTATTCAACTGGATGTGCGATTCGGTCAGGACGAAGCTACTGTTCTGCAGGGAAGCCGCTCAGGTTAAAATAGTACAAGACTGTTTAAACCCACCCGCGGTCGCCACACATTTAATTGCTCGACACTCAGCTGATTGATGCAACCGGGGCAAGACCATTTCAGTTTACGAAAATAAAAAAAAATAAAAAACTCAAGTTAAATCGTCAAAACTGATGTAAAATTTTAGTATTGTCTTTTATTCATTTCCATTTCGTCGAATCAAAAATATATGTTTTTTGTTGTTTAAATAAATTAAATCCAAACTATTCAAATCGAATCCCCTCTCTTTTTCTATCCTGCTTTTTGTTTTAACAATTCAGACTAAAAACAACACTCTGTTTGATATCTGATTTGCTTTACGCTGCTTTCCGTCAAAATAATAATAAATAAAAATAAATAAACGGAAACGATAATAATAAAACTAAAAACGAAAACGTTTTAGTGGAAGTAAAACGGTTTACTGATACGGCGCGATTTGGCCTCTAGTGGCCATAAAAAAAGTAAAAAAACCCGGAAGTAATTTACAATTCGTAGGTGGGACAGCTAAATCGTAGCAACAAATGAGGGTAGAATCTAGTATAGCTTGCTTGCTGGTATAAGCTGTGGGGATCGACACTTACACACACACAATTGGATTAACTCGGGTGTCTAAAACTAAACTCTAGTCTCTACTTATTGTTAGCAGCTAACGCGTCGGATAAGAAATTAAAACGAGTGCTGTTTAATTGTTCATGGGTGTGTTCAGTCACGCGATTTTTTCCCACTAAATGCTTGAATTAGTTTAAAAATAATCTTTTTTTTTTTTTTTACTCAGTAAAGGGTGAACTAACAAGTATTTAATTGGAGACTGAATGTCAACCAAAAAGCACATAGATCGTTTAGTAATCAATCACAACTCACAAATCGTTAAGTGAAAGCGAAAGAATATGCAAACATTTGCTCAAACTGTTCCGTTTAATTAAAAATAGATATTGATGGTTAAATTACGGTGAATGTGTTACTCAAAGACTCGAATGATGTTGGAAACTAAGCTCGGGTGCATCATAAATGACGTATCAATTACTGAAGAGCTCTATGTCTTTGATCAACTGAAATAACTCTTTGCTGGAGTAGTGATTTCAAATACTGTCGACATTATGTCAACGAAACTGGTTCAATATTGACAGAAGCTTGTAAATAATCCAGGAAGAATATTACTGAATTGGTGAAGGGATAAAATCGGGGCATTGATTATTGACAAAGCATCAATGCTGTTCTTCAGTTTGATGAGTTATTTTAATTGATAATCATTCGGTAGTGAAGAGTGTCTTGACAAAAGTCTAAAATTGGATAAAACGAAGACAGTATTACACGTCCTCGTTGTTTGATAGAAATAATAATAAAAGAATGGAGTTGAGCAAAGTAAAGTAAAAAATATTTTAACTGAAAGAGCGACCGTTGAGCACTTGGTTGATGAACGAGTCTCGTCTTATCGCGAAGATTAAAGACTGGCTTCTAGTACTAGTGTCACGACAGAAACGATGAAAAATGTTTACTCCGGAAGTCCTTCGCCTAGTCAAGATTACATCCTTCTACCTGATTCTACTTCTGCTTCTGATTCTGATTCTGATTCTTACTTTCGTTTATTTCCGGAACTCTTTGACCTCGGAGTCCTGTACATACACTTATCCACTTTTGTCTACCTTGACAAACAGTATTTATTCCTTCTGATATTAGTTAGATTAGAGCAGAAGGGAAAAAGCTCATTCCAATAACGGAATTTATTTAAAACTCTGCAGTCATTGTTACTTTGAAATAAGATTGAATGAACAAAATTTATTTACAATGAATTTCGATTAACCTACAGAAAGATGTGCTCTTTGTATTCAGACACTCGGATAGGATTGTTTAAATTTTGTTATTATCAAAAGAGGATGACTGAGTAATTCAATTTAATTAGTTGTTGTTTTATTTATTATTATCATTTTAATGCTCTCATTCCATGCATTCATTTAGAATAATTAAATTAAACTTTGTTCCTTTACTAATAACATTCGTTGTGGGTAATTATTATATCGTTAATTATATTTTTTGCTTGTACAAATATTATTATAGAATTGTTTGCTGAACATGAGTATCAAACTCATTCTGTAATTAAAATTATTTACGATGAACATATCTCATGTCAATTAGATAAATTAATTTATTTTAATTTAATAATTAATAATTTTTTAAAACTTCTTAATGGATTAACTTTTATGGAAAAAATAATATATATAGCCCTATGATATCGCTAATTTTTATATCAAACCTTTGTAAATCCACTAAAAAAAAAAAAAATTCTCAATAATTTTTCCATTCAAATTAACACAATAAAGCGCTTTAGAAAAATTCCTTTGGTACATGAATTTTTCTCTTGAATCAAATTATTTTTTTTTTCAGTGTAGAAATATCATAAGATTTTCCACGGATTACTGTTAATTCGTCGGTATGATTCACCCGATAAAGAACACTCGAAAGCTTATAAGTCCAAGCCATAAAATGTTATCATTGTTGATATAAATAAAAAAATGAAAGAAAATAAGAAAAGCCATTGCTTTGAGGATGAAAGGAACCAGCAAAGCATCATCACGGGCTAAGCAGGACGTGCCTGAGATAAGCTACTATTACTCTAGCTAAGAGTTGATATATATAACTCCCACCCAATTCACTGATGTCTAGTTTCATCTAAGAGTGCTTTCTCATCTCTCCTCTTCCTTATCCTCTTCTACTCTATTCTGCACTTCACATTCTATATACCTATATATCTATATGTACTTCTCAACAGTTTGGTATGAGCATTGTCATTTCTGTATGCGCAACTACTCGGATGGACGATCACGCGGACAAGATAACAAAACTATGTCCCAAAAGTGCTCTTAAACAGATAGTCCTTCTGTCTTTCTGATCCCGAAGTAATCTTGATGACAAGTACCCCGTGGTCGGTCAATTTTCCCATTTATGAATTCCACTATGAGCGAATAAAATCTCAGCCATAATTTTTTATGGAAGTGTATCTTCTGTATCATTTCTATAGTGTAATGATCCTATTGAAAGGACTGTAAGATATAAAATGGACCGCTTTTGACTATCTTCTTATCTTGATCTTCGGTCGTGAATTATGCAGTTATACACATACGGTCACTCAGATAAATATAAATCTCGGGTTATACCGTGGTGATGTTTCAGATATGCTTTGTTATTTTGAATTATGGTCGGATGTCATTAATGGATCAGAGATTATCTGACAATAGAGGTATCGAAATCTAGCGTTTTACGAGAAAATTTATGATAAGCCTATCTACATATAACAACTTTTTGATTTTTTTCTGAATGATAAGTTATGGAAAAATATATTCAAAAAATTTAATATTTAGTTTTTTTTTTTTATATTGCACAAGTTCTTATTTTTATGTCTTTCTTTTTTGGTTATATTAAATAATTTTATTTTTAAACAAAAAATAAAATTAATTAGTTGCATTTGAGAGAAAAAAATTTCTTGACTGAAGAAAATATTTATGAAAACAATAACGATCTTCAATTTATACTTATGATTATAATATTGAAATTTTCAATCTATTCTTTGACAACACCTTCGGTTCCTATATTTTTCCATTTTATTAATAAATATCTGTTTTTTACGGAATATTATGAATGAATAATGAACCCGAACACGAAGCAGTCAATGTAAACGTGTCTTTAATTAAAAATTTCATTTTCTTTGTTTTTTTTTAATAAAAACTTCAATATTGAGACTCATAAAAAAATATAACAATGGATTTTCTAATCAACGAAATTCGCGAACTTATTGTTATGATTTTTTTATCCACTGGCCTCGTTTCTATTATTCCTCAGACACTATACCATTCCCTGGACCCTTGGGAGGGCGGAATAAAGGTTATATATCACGAGTAGGATTCATTTGGCGTATTATATGTGTAGAAAGGGGACATTAAACACAAAGCAAATCTTCTTTCGTTCTCAAACAATCCCCGAGAGCTCTTTGACCAGATATATACCTGTACATATACATACTACTACTTTTGTCATTGGCATCCATAAGATCTGACCAATTTTCTGAATGGTCTTGTGTACATAAAGATTGCAGATCTTCAGTTGGAAATAGAGCTAGAGCAGCTTTCTTTGATGACACTCCATCCAGGCATTATGTTAAAAACAAAAAGATAAATCACAACAAAAACCCCGGAGCGAGCATTTCCATTAGCCTGTCACTGATCTTCACAACCCGCATCATTTTCCCATTATTTTTAGCTAAATTTTTTATGGAACATACTTTCATCTTTGCATCAACAAAAGAATTTCTGCAAAGCTCATTGACATCAAAATTCTCAAATACTTTTTTGTGCATCTCTGAAAATCATTAAAGCTCTTTTACAATCCCAATTACTAAAACCGATTTATTCAAGTGTCTCGTTAGAGATTGCTGTGGTTATTCGAATAAAATTAACTCAGGATGATCGTGATCCTTTAACTTTTAAATAATACAATACCGAGAAGATAATAAAGGTATTATTCAGTGAGTTTCATTTAAATTTACGGTAGGAACAGGCTCATTGTTTAGATTCTGCGGTTCGAAATACCTACACTTCGTAATAATAAGTCATTATTTACAACCCAAATAGATGCAGATACCGAGCTTAGTACCTTGTACCCGGTACCGTTCAACAAAAGCGATATTTAAATTTCCCGAGGAATTTTGTGAATAAAAATTATATATTCCAACAAATCATTTTTTTTTTCCACTAATGTATTTATTGCACCAGAGTCATATTCATGTTAATCGGTCTGTGTAAAGTGCCGAATATACACTTTTTATTATTATTAATGTAGGTCGATGAAAGTGGAAAAATTTTATTCTAGAATTAAAACTTGTGTCGAGTTTTTTGTGCCGAGCAATGCAGTATATTTTAAAAGTATTTGAAAAATTTTTTTCTCTGTAAAAACCCATTCGCTGAGTAGTCAAATCAATACATATGGTATGCTTTACAAAAATCATTTTAAATCTCTGAATTCTGATGGCTTTTTTGTTAGAGATCAAATTAACAATAATTTTACAATTAATTCAATTTTGTCCTTGAAAAACAAAAAAAAAATATTTGTTTGATTAATTTTTAGAATAACCGTGGCGCAAAAAATGTCGAGTAAGACTAAAATAATTTTCTTTCAACTTAAAAAAAATCTTTTGATTATTTTATCACGTTTCACGGGTTCAAATAGTGGAATTAGGTCGAGGGATTGTAAAATAAAAAAAATTTCAACTTGAAAATTTGCTGACACCGCGAAAGTGGTCAAATCAATAAAAGTAACAACGAATTTTTATAGAGTAAAATAAATTGCTTTTTTCACATATGTGTTTGAGCTCGATCAACATTCAGAGACAAAGTTGATTTATTTATTTTTTTTTATCAATAAAAAAAAAAAAAAACAATCTAGAAAATAATTTAAAAAATGAAATTAATGGAACGAAGGAACTTATTGATGGTGAGTGTGAAGAATGGGGTATGAATAAAGCCATCGGAGTAGAGAAACACCGAGCTGTGGTATTAACTTGTGTAACAAACGCAAATGAAAAGTAATAAGAGAAAATGTAGAGAACACAGAGGGCAGAGGAGAAGATGAATGCTAAAAAAGAGCAAGTGCGAGGGTATTAATCTAGTGAGCGAGTTAGACAATAGATAGACGATTCTAACAGATTCTCCATCCCGCAAATGGCAAACCCAACCACTTTGAATTGAGCCCCCTTTATTACTATCCATGATTATACCGTTATTTGTAACGCAACCCTCGTATACTTTACATTACAATCTTAGTCTCAGTAATGTTGTAGTAAAACCCTTCCCCTTCCTCCTCATTGAATGCTGGCGCGAGATTGGATGTCTGCTCTTGATGGCAATGTCCTTTCTAAAGGATCGATTACGCTGACATTTAAATTGAACCTTGACTGCTTTACACTTCACTCTTGTGATATGAATTTTGATAAAATTATAAGTCTAGTAACGTTCAATTCAGACGGATTAAATGTGTTTGTAAAATTACAGATTTATGTATGTGAAGCTTATGTGATCTGAAATACGTATACTGGTGTCACGTTGCGACATTTAATCACTTACTACATTAGCAAATCACGTCCGTAATTATCTAAAAAGGAATCTTGTCGCAGTTCCACAGTTGTCACTCTTGTCTGCAGTAATTTCTCTTTTCGATGTATTTGTGACTTTTGTCAGCAAACTAAACGTTATTTTCATTGCAATTAATCAAATATTTAATATAAATATTTATTCATAAAGATTTAAAAGCCTTTCTATAATAATCACGGTTAGAAAAACGGAATACAGCATATGAATTGAATTGAAAGTGTCTATCATTTTTCAACTTTAAATGAAAGAAATAAAAAAATTTTTCAGTATAAGTATATTATTTAACATAACATAACATAGAGTATTTTTTTATAGTAAGTACTATTTCACCACAAAAATTTTTTCAGTGTCAAACTAATTGAGTTTCTCAATATTTCAATGACACTTTAAAAACCAAACCGCATCTTTACCCGAAGGTTAATGTCAATAACCGTTCCATCAGTCTGGCACTTCAGACTAATTTCAAGCAAAGCAGCGCGACCTAATCATTGATACCAGAAAATAAATTACAAATTATACCAACAAACCGACCGCAACTATTAAACAGTAGCAAGCTCGTGTTTTGATAACGCCAATTAGTGGTTAAAGGCAAATTGGCACTTTCTAAACCCATACCGTCCTCAAATATTCTCAAAGAAGAAAAAAGGTAAACGTGACGGATTGACACGCTCCATTTTTCCCGTGCAATTAGGCGTATTTATCGTTTTTACGGATACTTTAACAACAAACACTTCCTCGTCATAACAGCGAGGTAATTTCTCGCTTCTAATTAATAAAATGTGTATGCATAATATGCAACCATGCAATTTAACAATATAAGCATAGTACCGTAACATTACGCTTGGCCGAAGACACCTAGCGCTAGATTTTGTCACAACTCGAGTTATGGAAAAAAGTTAATGAACCAAGTTCTCAGAATACTGAAGGGTACAAAAGGCGATTAAATATTTATTCTAAACCTGTTTACCTCAATAATTGCACCAGGTTTAAGGTAAACCAAGTGCGATGCCGAATAATTGAGAAATCGACTGTTAAATCTATACACTTTTGTTGAGCAAAATATTCTTGATATTAGGTTAAGTGAAAGTTCCTCTTATTATTTAATCATTATCAATCTAGCTATATACCTCTCAATTAACCAAAATCGTTTAATTTTAAAGTTAAATTAATAGCCGATTTCTTCAAAAATAAAGTACTCTCATTATTCATTTTTGCGAAACAAATCTTATTATTAATTTCACGCTTACATATTATAATAATAAATTGATTTCGTTTTACTCTCGGATTAAAAAATATTTCAGGTGAATGTTTCCTATCATTAACTATATGTGTGAGTACCAAGTAATTTTATAATAATAATGATGGATTAATTAGCTCTGAATTCGTATCGCAACTAACCTTTCAAAATAAATTTTATTTTTGTGCAATGTGATTCGAATTATAGCATAAAGTTTTGTTTCAATACATCAGTCAAATATACACAATAATTAATAAACACTGAAGACATCAATGGAAATGAAACTTTCAGCAAATAGCTGTACTAAGTGCATAAGAACCGCGTATTTAAACAGTATAATGTTCATAGTAAATTAAATTCATTGAATAAAGAGAAATATTATCGGTAATTATTTGACTGAGAGAAATGCTAGGGAGTATAGTGTTGCTTTTAACGCAAGTACATAATTGTTATGTTGACTGTTGAATAGCAGTCGATTGTGACTAAACAAAACAAATGTTTGAAGTAATGTGTATAAAATACCCGGGAACTCCAACTAACTTCTTATTCAATACATCGTTTTGCTTTGATGTATTGCAAGTTTAAATTAATTATACTCTATTAGTTAGGTAATAACCAAGTATTCGACATAGTCTATAGAACTTAACGACTTATTTTAGCAATGCGTAATCTCAGTTATGATTTATGCTACGGTCATGGCTCTAACGCGTTTTATGGCCTCTTGATTGGCGTTTGCGCTGAAATTGCTATAAAATACATAGTTACATCAATGTATATGCAGCTGCAATAAAATTTTATCAAGGATAATTGTTCTAACGTGGATTCTTAAATTCAATAATTGTTGGATATATTAAATGACTTTTTATTTGCAAAAGAAAGTTATTAATTGCTATCTTTTATTGTCCGGGTCAAGATAAGGTCAAAACATAACTCTCAAAATGACTTTAACTGCCCGAGAAAAAAGATTTTCTTGAACAAAAATTTTTTTGTGACGACTTAAATTATTTTGAAACAACGAAAAAATTTTTCGGCCCAATAAAAACTTACTTGAACCAAGAGAATTTTTTTGATTCAAGAAAATTAGTTCTTCAGCTACGAATTTTTTGTTTCTATGTGAGTATTTTTTAATGGGTCAGAAATAATTCTTAAAAAATGTTTATTTGAATTAACAATTCATTGACTATTAATGAATTATTTTAAAAGCTAAAAAATCCATATATAAATGTAAACACTAGTTGAAATAAAAAAATTAATAAAATTATCGTTTACCGACAATACTCGCTCTTAAATTCTCTTTCCTCTGTCTCACTTTTTCATTCCCGCCTTTGAGACCTCAGTCTATTTTCCTTCGGCACAGCTCCGTTTATACAAACGTGCCAACCTGTTGCTCTGTATGTGTAAATACACAGATATGAATTACGTCTTTTACTTGCAATCAAATTTTTTCCTAGCAATGCCAACCAATGTCAGTCTGACTAGATCAACATTTTAAGTAAATTATATGTTCGCACGAAATTTCAAAAACATTCAATTTTACCGCAATGACTTTGATTAATTTGCATCCTATCATCAAAAACTAATTATCTTGCTTGAATCATTGGACTCAAAGTTCATTTCTTTTGATAAGTCATGTAGATGATAAATAAAATTGCGATCGTAGCTTTTACTAAATAAACACGGCTTTACAATTTACAATTTTTTTTGTTGTTTGTTTCATTAAAAATGTGTATAAAAAGTTTATTTTAAATAAAAAATTAATTACTCTACTTTAGATGTCAGACATCGCATCATCGATTTTCATAACTCGTTCAGAATTCTTTTTTACACTAACTTTGAAAATTAAAAAAATTTTGAGAGACCTTGAAGAGTAAAATATCGACTTAAAATTTTCAGAATGTACATAATTTTTAATTTATAAATACTACAAAGATGAGTGAAAAATTAAAAATATAAAAAAACTTTATTTTTGACGAGTTTGAAAAATTTTTTTAATTTTGAGCGAAGCCTAAAAAAAAAGGTTTTTACTAAAGGATAATCTTTAGAGAGGGATCTCAAAACATCTATGTGTCCTGAATCTTTGTCCAATACTTCGCAATTAATTTTAAATATATAGGAATCTCGTATATTGATGTTCGATAAAACTCAATTATTCTTGTCTCAAGTTAAGCAAGTTTGCAACACTGACGTCATTGAAAGGAGATTAACTTAAATATAAGTTAGCTTTATTGATTTTCGATTGAATAATTTTTTAATTTCCTAAAGTGACAAACTGAGATTAAAAGTGTAATTAAAATTTTGTTCTTCGCGCATTTATATAAATAAATAATTATTTTATGTAAGCGAAATTCTCCAATATCGATAATATAATAAATATATAACACGAGTGATTTCAGTGAACGCAATGTAATAATATAATTAACATACTATTCCAGATCAGGAAGTATATATACTGTACGGATTACATAGATGAAGACGTAACATGTGTATGTGATAAATATAAAAGTATTTTCTATCTCAAATCAATTCAGAGGAATAATTACGGGACGTAATATATAATATAACAAATCTTTCATTTGCAAAATGAATAAAAAGCAAGTGAGTAAATGATTCAGGAGGAAAATTTCTTTCGACCACCTCAAAAATCTCCACCTCCTCTGACTAAACTCTCTTATACATTTTACTATTCCTACTACTACTACTAGTATAGTCTAGATAAAGATATATTTGATGAATAGCACCTTTCGTTGACTCTCCCATTCATTTCTTCTACCCCTTCCTTGGACGGGATCCAAAGTCTTTATAAGACGGAAAAGAGGCTTTATTCCGCAAAAATATTCTCATGCTCGAAATCATCGGACAGTCAAGTGTTTCGACAATATTATTAGTAATAATAATATTAAATACTTCTCAATAGCTTTTGGACTGCCGGAAAAGTGGTGGTCTGAGTGTCAAAATTTAATATTGTCGAAAAATAAAATAAATAGTGTACAAAAGTGAGTATCAATAAATTTATAAAATAGTGTTTTTTAATTAAATTGAGTTACTAAACTTATATTTTAATTAATATTAATATTAATAGATTTAGAATAATCGTTTTTTCAAAAAAAAAAAAAAAAAAAATTTAGTTATTTTATTTTGCACGATATAAAATAACAATCGCGTGTACTTGATTAAAACGAGATTAATTAGCTGGTAAACCCAAACAATTACTGGAGAACAATAAATGTACAGAATGAAAATTTTATTATGAGTAGAATAATTGTGAGCAGAATTACGGATTAGTAAAAAAAAAAAAAATAAATTACGTAACAAAAATTTTATCGATAGCACTTTCCAGTTTTTAGACATTTTTAATAGCATTATCATTATTATAATTCTGCTTTTATTTAATCAACCGGTTGCAGACGAGAAGAAAGTTATCTACAAATATAGAGCGATACGTTCACTGTAATATACGCGATGGATTTATAATCTGCGGTCACTTAACTACCGAGAAAAGTACATACATTTCTCTTCCTGTTCCTCCTTACCTACTGACATTATCGCTCTCATATATAGAATCGGCGGAGATATATTATTATAAACCTCAATCATCGTGTTACCGTCACGATTATCCCGAGTGTTGAATAACATGATAACCACCATCACCATCGCCATCAACCATCACCCATATCCTCATCTAGAGTTAAGCCGGTAGTATCTGTACTATACCCTATTATATCTGCTCTCACGTATTGATTTTCTCCTATTATCACTGTTGCGTCATATCATAAGTACTCTTACTAGTACCACTACCACCACTACTGCTATCACTATTAGTGTGAACGGCTTTTATCAGTATCATTAATCACTAATCATTACATAAAATTACACGAAACATAATACGACTTTTCACCAAATACCAGCACGGAAAAAAGTTGCAAATTGCAAATCATGATACAGATTTTTTTATATAACCGTATATGAATTCAATATATTTTCTATTTGATTGATAATATATAACATAACCCATATCAACGAAATTTTACATGATTACTGTATAAATAATAAATTTACTAGCAACTGAGCTACATTATAGAGGTATGTATATTCAATCAGTTCCTATTGGCCAAATTGAGAGATATTGCCGATTGACCGACATGCCATCAAACTAAAATACTTCTCTAAATATAATATGATGATATAATATAAATTTCCATCAAGAATTGACGTGAAAGCTCACATTGGTTTCATTAAATAAAACTAAATAAAATTGTTATGCATAAATGTAAAATTTCAATCTGAATTTTCTGTTCATAAGAATTAAAACGAATTGACATTTAAATATTAACCACTTAAAATAAAATAAAAAGCGAAAATTCATTTGCCGTCAAAAATATTAAATAATAAAATTTATGAATATTTATTTCTTTTATATCTCGATGCTGGATCATTCTATAAAAATAGGATTATAATTCTGAAGCTGAAGCTGAACATAACATTTTATCATCCATTACTCTATCTCGTTTAATGACACATTTAATGGATTTTCTCGCGACTAACAACGGTATATGTTTTACAATAAATTTCAAGAAAAGCAAGTCATTATAAAACAGTTATAAATTACTTATTTTCATTATATCAATGAGATAGATACACAGAAAAAAATTGATAGTCCTTTCTTAACGTCTGTGGCGCGGATTAAGAATGAATAAAAAAAAAAAAGGAAATGAAATGACGAAGAGTAATAAACTTTTTATGTAAATTCTGTAGTACCGGTAGCGAAATACATCAGGATAACAAAAGGTAAAAAAGCGAATCAATTTATATTGGTCTTCGGTTTCTACTCACGCACGGAAACAGCAGTAACCAACCATGAATCGAATGGCAAACCACGGATATTTTTTTATTTTCCATTCCTAGAAACAGGAAGCTATATACTCATTGAATACTCACGTCATCCGTTTAACGTTCCCAAAGTGTCTACAATGGACAGAACGAATGTGTGATTTTCCATGAGCACAGCGCACTGCTGGACAACCAATGGAAAAGCTCATCACATTGTCCATTTCGTCTCTGTGTCTATATCAATTGATAAAAAATCACTAACGCAAACGAGTGATTACATCCTGTTTCAATTCCAAGTAAATTTCACCAATTTATCGTTTATTTTATTTCGTTTATGTTTTTTTGCACCAATTTATTTTTTTTGATGCATCAACAAATAATAAACGGCAGATTAAAGGGACGGGTTGTATTTTTTTTATTAAAGCAGTTAAAAAATAAATTATTTAAATTCGATCGCGATCTAAAAATTCAAAATTATTACTGGTCGGCCATCCAGGTAATTAAACGAATTGAAACAAACTCCCGTGCTACAACCCATTGTTACTATACTATAACTTATAACCTATAACCCGTTAAAAGTTATGTTATTATTAATTCATTATATTTATTATGGCTATGATTCTTTTATTATGTGGTGTAGTTGTTTTAATTTTTATTATACGGATCGTTAAATACTTTTTGGCAATAAATTTCGCGGTATTGATGCTCTAATGAATTCCGAATGAATCAACCGGTGCAAATGCAACCGGGAGTATAGTTCCATTAATCAATTTCGGTCAGGTTACGATAGATTAGAACTAACCATTGTGAAATGTTTCGGGTTGTTTTTAATGTCAAAACAATATAAACTTATTTTATTTATATTTAATTGGACTAGTAAAATAAAAGTTGGAATTTTTGAAGCATAATTGGTTGATTAAGATACATGTTCAAGTTTTTCATTACACTATAACGATGCTAATTGACGGTAACACCTGGTTAATTTTTTCAGATAATAATTGTTACGAAAGTAAATTATTTTTATTTTGCAATTAAATTGTATTAATAGCACGAAATGTTTGGAAATAAAAAAATATGACACGTATGTTGCCTGTATAGAAAGTAATGTTTTTGATTTGTAAGAGTGTAAGTCTGAAGTATGAAGAAAATTGACATTAATGTAAGGAAGATTTATAGAAAAAAATTATGTAAGAGGCATTATTATTTAACGGCGGTTTGGTTATTAAAAATTTAACTACCCTTGAATAGTTAAAGGTGTACTTGTGGTGTTGAAAGTCTAGACATAAATAAACCAATATGGCATTTACAATACCTAGCAATTTATTATGCTTTCGCAAATGACCGGGCGTTTACTTATAGAAAATGAAGTGCGAAGGTAAAATTTGCAACACACAGATTACAGCGATTTACTTTTTTTTTCTGACACTGACAAAACAAATAATTAATGATGTGTGCTATTTTAGTGGCTAAATTGTTAAGTTGCTCAACTTTTTAGATTAAAGACATGAATATTATTTTTTATTTATTTTAGTATAGTTATTTTTATTTAACTTCCCTTTCACTTTGTTTTAACAGGTAAAAAATAGAATTATTAAAATTACAACATATAGACTATTGTTGGGATTCTTTTATATAAATATCTGCGTTACTCGTTTGGAATGACAAAAGCGAATGAAATGCATTCAATCAATCGAACAAACTTGGTTTTTTCTTATTCTAAGAATTTTTTCTCTTTTATCTGATACCTCACGGATGAGTTGATCGTCGCATTTGGCACTCGGGAAATAAAGAGCAGTCAGGAGAAAAAAGATGAAAAGAACCGGGTATTAAAAATAAAATTCAACAAAAATGATCCAAATAATATTCCCATCAGCTTTGCTGAATTTTTTTTTTTTTTTTTATTCAACTTTGTATTTATTTTATCAAATATATGGATTAATATTAAAAAGGTCGAATTTATAAATATGAAATATGAAGCATTGCATGCATGATTGATTGTATAATTAATTGCTTAAACCTGGAAATAAATTTAAATTAAATGGTTATTTTTAAAACATTCGCATACTTAATTCAATTTTGAAATATAGAAATTGGTTAATTATATTACTGTTGAAGAAAATACTGAAATAAAACTGAGAAAAATTGGTGTCGAAGTAAAATAAACTCTTTGCAATATAAATTGAATTAAAATTTTTTATCTCCTTAGTTCACCCCGACTTTTACAGCTAAAACGGGTCTGATGTTTCGACTCTCCATTATTATTATTATTCTTTGGATAAAATTACATTGAAAACGGAACTCAGTGGACCTGTTTTCACTGTATCCATAGTTCACTCCGACTTTTACTGCCAAAACAGGCGTCTTCTAAGGCGGCGAATTGAACTACAAAGAATTTGGAAACTTTTACAGCTTAAACGGGTCTGATATTTCGACTCGGGGAGTTAATCGAATTTTGATGAGATGAAAATACTCATTCTGGCTCGGATAACACCGTAATTTGATATTGTTTTGCCGACGATAATAATGCGACCATCCACTGTAATATATAATATACAATATCCAATATAGAATATATAATAATATACAGAAATAATGATCATAATAGAGCCCATAGGTTAAAAGTTTGGTAAACTGTCGGTGATTAATTACGTGTACTGTCATGTCGCTACAATAGATTGATGAAAGTTGAATTATCCGGATATTTTGAAAAAGATGGTGTAAAAGTGGGCCAGGTGTTGGCAATTAATTTGATTTCAACCATTATTAAATATTAATTATCAATTTGTTTTATTCTCGCGTGATATATTGATAACTCATTAGCTCATATTAGTATTAGTATTAGCAAATAATTTGAAAAAGACTTAATATGCATGTATGTGTGTCAATACATTCACAAAAGATAACGAATGAACCAGACTGCGATTAATATAAATTGCGTTGAGATTGCAACCTCGTCCGCGAACTTGAACTCCCGTATAAACACATTCACTCAACTGTGCGAAATCCGGTTTGTGGTTTATGAATGTGCATTATCGTTGCGATAAATTAACAAGAAAGTACTAATTTTTTATCGATCTTTTAGAGAAATTTTATTTTTGTTTTTTTTTTTTTTTTTTTTTTTTTTTTTTTTTTTTTTTTTTTTTATTCTAAATCAGTTCTCGCAAGAAAAAATTCAGAGCCAAAAAATGAGATCAGAGATTAAAAATCTGAAAGTATAAATACAATGAGGAAGTAAAGCTAATTATATAAATATAAAAATATATATAATGTACTGATGAAAGTATTAACCGATTTTCGAGAGTCGAAAGTAAAGTCCTAGAAAGCCAAATAATCAAAACAGCAGAAAATAATATTAATAATACAACCTTTAGGCAGATAAAAAAAAAATATTTAATCTACTCCCGCTTTTCAGCAAATCTCTGTTGTGCTATAATAATAATTTCACTCATAAGTTGGCTTAATTCCGATTGAAATGATTCTTATCACTATTACATACGGACTAAATCCAGTTTATATTCATATCGAATTCACAATAAATGCCGAAAGGAACATAAAAGCGAGAATCGGAGAAGAAAAAGGCAAAACACATAAAAGGACATATCCATTGTTCTAAATTCAGGCATATTTATATCCGAGTTTCCGAATCATCGCTTCATTTTTTTTGTTAAATAATCTACTATTGTTTCACTCAACATCTCTTTGCAGTTTGCAGTACCTCACGGCAGTCTATCGATCGTTATTATTATTTTTTTTATTTATTTTACATTCACCGATAGGATTTAAAGTTGACGATTATATTTCTACGCATTCATACTTTATTCCTTCTATCTCTTCACCGGGTTTTTAATACTCGGTGTATTTACAACAAAGCATCATACTTTTTTAACTAACGATTCATTTAATACCTAAGATTTTATTTTATTCCGTTTATATTATATCATGGAAAACTGCAAACAATTATATTGCAGTGTAATGAGAGCAAGTTTGCATTATTAATAATTAATTTCACCGTGCCACGGGTAATGACAGACATTACAGATATGGAAATGATAGATATTAATTCACAAAGCAAAATAATTAATTTGATATCTCTAAACGGCAAGCATTATGCGCTGTGGTTTATAATATGGCAATATTATAAAATTAAATCGAGTTAAATATAAAGTTTTTGACTCGAAGCGTAAAGACAAATAAACTTCCCAAGATGCAATCAAAGTTCAATGAACAAGAAGTTCAATTATGCAAGTTCATGGTTCATTACTACATTAAAATTAAGCGAGAGCGCAGACTAACCATTAGATTAGTTGATAATCTAATCTATTTCCTAAAACCGATAACTATGATTTCATACGTGTGTTTATCTCTAGGAATATATATTTTTATTTGAAAAATCTCCCAATTCCTCCAGTGTAAATGCGAGCTTCAACTGCACTCTTTAAAAAGTTTTATTAAACATTACACGGTCATTTTATGTTAATTAAAATTCTTATAAGCCCGCTAAGACACTCAAATGCGCTTGAAATAAGTTGCCTAAACAAATATTATAAAAAGTACCGAGTATAATTTAAAAAAAAATTAAAAACTCTATCGAGTTATATAATTATTAAGATTTTATAGTAAAAATTTTTATAACATAATGTAAAAAAAAACTTCTTGAATTAAATTTGAGTTTAAAAACGCTTGAATGAACAAATGCTGAGTAGTTAATGATTAAAATTTGTAAAGTTTAGTGATAAAATATTTATTCAATGTTTTTTAAATATAACTACAAGTAAAATATAAAATTTTTATTGACGGAATAAAATAGAATAGTGAAATATGAAAGGACTATTTACAAAGAACGACAAACATGACTCATGACCTAACCAGTCCTGAGTTTCCGTAGTATTTGTAATGCCAAAGGTCAAACATTTGTGATGATGTACATAGATAGTTAGACATATAGATGTATGACGTATACTTGTATGATATAAACAAACACTTCTAACTAGTCCCAGTGGGCAAACTGCGAGGGAAGACCACAGAGGCCCTTGAGTCAGGAATATTCGGGGTGAAAATGTGTAGGTGAGATTACATATGATATGAAACGAGAGACCGGGCACAGCTCAACGACATTTTGAGCATAACGTAGCGTAATGTATATGTGTACATAATACATATCTATAGCGAAAAGTAAAGATGAACGTGAGTAGAGGCTCGAGGCGCATTAAAGGCTAAAGCAGCTTCCAGCTTCTACACACGAATACATAACAGCTGACATCCGTATGTGTAAAATATAAGCAGAACTACACAGTCTAGACCTTGCATGCAAGAGCACGAGGGATTGCATAATGTCGCCTTCGTTAACGCTTTAACGGGCAGAGTGTTAGACTATGTGCTCTCTGAAATTTATGACACTTTTCGAATGTCCAACAGTTCACTGCTAGTTTTCCCTCTTTTTCACCCTCCGCTCTTCCGGTCTTTCACAGAAATGGTTTTACCTTGATTAAAAGAAAAACCTAATTTCAAACTCCTCGGATAAAGTTTTGTCGCAGAAGGTTTTGTCGTTATTTCAAAAAGTCACAAGAAAACTGTAATTATTTTTAGATATTACTTTAAGAAAATAATCCATTCAACTTTTTTAAAACAATTGATTCAAACAACTATTAAAATTCATTATGATCCGCTTTTTTGCTATCAATAATTTCAAAAGTTTGGTACGCGCAATACAATTAACCTGGTTTCCAAACCAATTATTTCTGCGGAGATCAGAGCTAGAGTAATTACTTTTGAAAAGTATATCGTTATATGGAATTATAGTCCTGTTTTTTTTTTGTTTTTGTTTTTAATTATATTTAATTTGTGTTTCAGTGTACACATCAACGGTAACACAGTTTGAAGAGCCTCCGAAAAAGAGACCTGTAAATGAAATCACTGTTGAAACTCTCTCAGCAGTTGATGAACCAGCAGCCGAGCAGCCTTTAATCTGGCGAAATATTATCGGAATTTTTTTACTTCATGCATTTGCTATTTACTCATTGGCAACTAGATACCACGAAGCGAAATGGCAGACATGGATATTCAGTAAATAATCTTATTACTTTAATACATTTATGCTAAAATAAGCAACGTTGCCCCTATTCTCATTAATGTCGTCCACTATAGTTTAACTGGAAAAAATTTAAGAAATTTACGGAAAAATTTTTTAAATCTCAGTTGATAAATAATTTATTAACAGAGCAAATATTCGGTAATACTTAACAAATCATTTATTAAGCACAATTTTGCATCTTTGTTTTAAAAGATCATTACTTAGCATTATTTATTTACGAATGATCTCTACGTCGCACCATAAACAAGTCACATTGACTTCAAAAAAATTTAATTAAAATTTTTAAATGTTTTTAATTAAAAAATGTTTATTAAAAGTTAAAAAACAATTAGTTATATTTAATAAATGAATAAATTATTCCCAAATAAATTAATTTATCAACAGTTAATAAATTATTCTATCAGTGTAAAATTTTTCTGTTTGTTAAATTTTCTCCAGTAGTGTGAACACACGATACAATGGAAGAAAATAAAATTAAGCATTGAATATATCAATCTAAACTAACTCTTTCCGACTTATTTCTCTCACAACCCGAGACAGTTGAGTCCACGTGACTAAAGTCCTGCATAGAGGGCAGAACGAGAAACGCATTCGTAAAATACATCATTCCCTGGAGGAACGTGAGGAATACATTTTAAGAAAATGAGGCTGCCAACTCGTATCACTCCCTCTCTTTCTCATCTACACTTATTTTTATCTCTCTCAATCCTACGAATTTCCCTCATCTGAGTCTCTCTCTCAAGCTATCTCCACACAGTGGCTTCCAATACTCTCGTCAACATGTACGTGTACAGCATACGCAAAATCTTAACACATATACATGTATACATTCATCTCATATATTTTAAGATGCACCAAAAGCAGCGCTCTTTATATTTATACTTCAACTATCTATTTTTCTTTCCAGCCATTTCCGTATTTCCATCTTCATCTAGATCTTGGCGAATATCTTTTTTACAGAGCTTGAAATGGAGCCCGGAAATCGCTCTTGAATATCCCATCACTTTTACTGTATAATATGCTGCTGAGATAAGATACTTTTTAAGAATAAGAAATATATATATATATATATATACTATATACTAATAAAAGTCTGGCTCCATGTCCGAAATTACACGACAATGTTTTATTTACATCACACAAATCGTGTTACAGGTGCTGTGAAGGCGTGAAAAAAATTCAAGTTTTTAAGGAAATTTTTTTTGTCAATATTATTCTTTTAAATCATATATACGTCAATGAAAAAAAAAAAAATCTCTCATACGCTCTTATGGAAATTGCGGCGCGATATATACCGTTCATTCGCTGATGAATAACTGCAGTGTCGCATCGTTTAATAATCCATGCAACAAATGAATAAAAAATCTAACCGGAAAAAAACTTTTTGCAAATTTACATCAGAATACCTCTGCTTTACGTCATTGTTGCGTTAATAATGCAAACCGTCGAAATTATTAAGAAATAAGATGCAGAGCTTCACCGGAAATTCAAAGCTGGGCTCGTATGACTGATGAATATTTTATTGTCGCTTCTTTTATCTATGTACCGAGGTTACAATGATCGATATTATAACTAGAGGGAACGTCAATATAAAATAAGTGGGCCAATGACAGGTCAAGCGTTGTCGTTATATTACGTTAGATCGTGGATAGCTGATTGTAAGTACTCAAACGTTGAACGTGATCGAGTAGCTGGAAAATCTCCGAGAACGTCTCGAATTTTTCTAATGATTCTTAACTGCCCAATTGACCTCCATGTCTTTAAATTTTTCGGCAAAATTAGTTCAAGCTTTCGGCATTTAGATTTTTTGGTGGAAAAATATTGAAGCTTGTTTTAATTGATGAAAAAAATGATTTATGTGTATGAAATGGTTTTCAGGTCCTCTTTGGGGAGTAGCTGCAGGAGTGGGAATCACTGGAGGAGCACATCGGCTCTGGGCACACAGGAGTTACTCAGCAAAAGTACCTCTCAGAATATTGCTGGCATATCTTTACTGCATGGCTGGGCAAGTGAGTACTTTAACAATTATCATAATTAACTAACAACCTTAAAAAGTTATTTTAATTCATATATTTATAACTTTTGAGAATGGTATAAAGTTTAGTCATGTGAGGAGGTCATTTGAACTTGGGTACTTATGACACTGTTATCAATTTGATATATGAGGAAAAGACTAACTAGGTGGTCATGCTTAGATACTTTTACTTACAGTTTAAAATTTTACAAATTTAAGAGAAGTACAATATTTACTCTCATAAAAATTAATAAAATTACTCTTTTTTTCCTGATGATTCTGTCAAGATTTTTGAATAAAATAAAATAATTCAAAAATTAATCTTTTCAACAAGAAAAGAACAAATAATTCAAAATTTATAAAATAGATTCTACAAGAAATATAAGGATTTTTCAAGAACTATCCAAGTGCCATTTCTAAGGTATTGATTGAAAAAAAATTCAATATTAAAAAAATAAGTTCCATTTGACTTTTTCAATCGTGTGGTCCCGAGAATAGTGAAATACGTTATTTTTCAGAAAAGGAAGCTACTTGTATTCTCCTCTACTTTTATATATATCTCTATATATAATACATTATATCCATCGAATACAGCCTCTTTTAGCCAGTCACAGTCACATCTCTATCTTCTTATATTTTTAAACGTCGAAAGTTTCAAACTTCAAGCAGATCTCGATGCCACTTGCTCCAGTTACATACTTTTGTTCTCTTATATATTCCCAATATTATCTCCATCTAGCCTCTCTTCATTTTTTTTGCCTTTTTTATTCGTTTTGAATTTTATTTTTTTCTCAAACTTTTATTATATTTCACCGTCTTAAAACTTATATACTGTAATCAAGAAGATAATCCGGTGTTTAACGAAATCCAATCACGATTTTATAGAGAGTGGATTTGAATGTGATGCTTCAATTGGTTTGCTAAGCACTATTTTCATCCTCTTACATTTTATATTTTTCTTTTCCTATTTTCCTTATACTTATTTTACTTCTGCCACTACTTCTTCTTATTCTTATTTTCCTTTTGCTCCCGAGTCTCGAGTCTCGAGTCTGCGGTTGGATTATCCGCTCTGGGATTTGCACGACGACCTATCTCACTTTACGTGCACCACCCACTTCACTTTTCCACCCACTTCCCCAGCTTTTCCATCTCTTCTTTATCTGTCGCTACTTTTCTCTTTTTTCATCTTTTCATACGTGAAAAATTATTTAAGTAATACTCAGTCGTTTTTGAGTTATCAAAATTCTATAACTTCAAAGCTTTTTATTCTCTCATACCATAAATCTTTTTAAATAATTACTTTAATAGTAATTATTTTTACATTAAAAACATGCTTGACATGCATTCACGTATAAAGTTCGTCGCAAGCATGTCGAAGGATGTGTGGAACCACAAACTAATCGAGCAATTTCATCCTACTTTAGTAACCTGATCTCCCTTGTGGCTTCTAAAGGCTTCCTGCTAAATATCGATATTCGATCAGTCACGAGACTAATTTATACTCGAGTATCGAGAGTATCGCTAGTTATTCAAGAAACTTTATAGCATCCATCGGCTTATTTATATTTTTATAAAAATCAATAATCCTTCTATTTAATTTTAAAATTAACTCACGGTGTGTTTTTGGTTATACAATCTTTTATCCATTGGATTTTAATATCAAACTTTCATAAGCTCGAGTTACAAATTTAAAAGAATTTTAATTTCAAGACTGTTCAATAAAATTGCAATAAATTCAGAACGTTAAATTCAAGAATAAATAATGCAAAGAAATCTTTAAAATTTCATTCAATCAAGAATATTTATCTTGAACGTTTGACCTATTTATTTTAAATATAACCCATCAATACTGCCATGATTTTTACATTTAAAAAACAAAAATAGAGTTTAAATTAATAATTAAAATCAAGACTTTTTAAAAAATAAAAGATTAAAAAAATGAAGAGAATCTATTTTGTAAGAAATTTAATCAAGTGAAATTTTTTCGTATCTTCGAAACTTTATTCTGAATTTTAATTTTGAATTTAAAAAAATTTTTACCTCTGAAAAATTATTTAACAATATTCTACAATTATAAACTAAAGTTTGGAGCTCAATGTATCTTTTACACACTGAATATTCATTTATTGATTAAACTGAAGGGTATTTTGAAATCCAAACCGCGGAAGCAGTAATTTGACACTTTATTTGAAAAGTTCTGAAATAGCAATACGTGGGTAAGCACATCAGTAAATATAAATAACCTAGTATAGTAAAGTATTTGAAGAGGAAAAAAGTAGCATGAATAAAATGAAGGAAATAGTAGAGATGTATCTGAGCTGGAGGCTATTTCAGTCACGGGGCAAGAAATGTCGAGTGGACTGAGATGTAGGACAAGAGAGAGGGAAATAGAGGGCGTAAGACACTATCACACACACGTATCAGAAATAGGCGGAGGGGTTGCAAACCGAAGCGAATTACCGGGCCTCATCCCTTCGTCCACTTCGGATTATCCCGGCAGCAACGGCGTACACACCAACGTATACAACACACTGCACATACACCAGAACCAGAAACAAGAGAGAGTCATGGTATCGTACGTGCAATTTCGCGAGTCGAAGCAAACAAATATCGGTTACAATAGTATATTACTATGGGCGGGTAACCGCGATATGTTTTACCTCAATTGCTTACGTGTGCTCACGCGGTATAAACTCGATCTGCACGAACAAATCCCTCTTTTATTCTTGACATATAATATGCTTACCCACTCTCATAATCAAGAATGCTAGGATGCAATAATCGTTACCCGATTTACATACATATGTGCATCTAAAGGAATTAATAACGTCGCTATTCCCTCATTATAACAGCTTTACGGTACTAATTGCTTGACAAATTGATACTCGATCGAACAAAATGATGATACAAATTTAATGATCTAATATGTTGTCAAACATTACGAGTTATCTTTATTGAACAAATAAACTTTCATAATCAATAGTTGATGAAGTAATTAAGATATGACGTACAGACAGCGCAATACTATATGCATAATCACCCCAAAAAATTTGAGAATTCCTACAAAATTAATGTTACAAAAAATGAATCACTCCTTTTCTTTAGTATGGGCAGCAATTGGCCTTCAGCTGTTAGACCGATTAAACAGCAGCGACTACCTCTGAGTAAATGACGCTACAAACAAAACAAAGTAGTGTTAACGGTTATAACCCGACATTTATCAACGTCTGAGCATTAAGCGCCGGGTATTAGTTAGTATGTAGTAACTGAACAAATCTTTGACATCAATCTGATAGCAATGTACTGATGGATACGATAGGCTAATCATTTCCATCGTCATAGGTAATCAAGATTGTAGATAGCCTTGATGCACAATGCAGATGAGGGCGTAACTGCTAGTTGATTAATTTCATTTTCAATTACGCTTCCGTGTTGCTAAATAAACATACTGTTTATTCAACTCCGTTCGTAAAAAATTTATGTAGAATTACGTAGCAACATGCAAAGGCAATGACATTTATAAAAATTCAGTGAATATTTCATCAAAGAAAACCTTTAATACTAAAATATTATTTCTTAAGAATTTAATCTAACCTATTTCTCGAATGGTAAGAAATATTTGAGATATTTACTCAATACTGTGATTAAAATTCTATAGAATAGTAAGAAGAAATTAAATAAGATATTGAGTGCAGCAATAACGATAATGCAAAAATTTATCAACTTCAGTTTTTTTTTTTTTAATTTGTTTTTTTCTTGCGGAATTTGGAAAAGTAAATAATTCAAATTCAGATCATAGCTCTAAACTTTTTGTTTTCTTGAGGTTTAAAGTTTGGAATATATAGTTAGGTGGAAGCCTCCTCAGTTTGATGTGACGAACCACTTGAGAGCTTTGAACATACTCTTGGAATACTTCTGCGAATTTTGAGAAAGGTTTCTCTCTTGACTACCAAGCACTTGGTCAGTTTTCATATGCTTCTCTTTTGTTGAACTTCTACTGGCTGACCTACAGTCATTGGGTGCTTGCACAGTAAATATACGCGCACAGTTTATCGTTGAGTTGCATCGTCCAGCCACAAGTGAACTGTAGTATATTTATGTTCAAGTGATATCTGCTTTATACACATGCCAAATACTGCATAGCTATTGTAAAAGTAAAGAAAGTTTGGCAAATTGTTACGCCGGATAACGAGTTTTGAGAATACTCGCAATCAGCTGAAAAGTTTTCATCGAATGTGAGACTAGACCCGAGAGATAATAAAATAAGTGAGAGAAAGATCCTGCGAAATCGGACGATCAACTTTTCAGTTCTTTACCAAGAATGGATCAAAAGAAAATCTACAAACTTTTTTTTTGGTTTTTTTATCAAACTGATTGTGAATTACTGACACTGCAAAAATTTTTCTCTATGTATTTGTTTGTTCACTTTCGATGTTACTAATAGAACTAAAACTTTATAAAATCAACAGAAAAAATTCAAACTTGCTGCAAAGACTTTCCTTAAAAAATTGACCATCACCAAAAATTATATAAAATCATGAAAACTTTTAAAAATAAAAATGTGCCCGTCAAAAAATTTTCTTTGTTCTGTTAATTATATAAATGATTTATTTTAGACACACATGTCCAAATGGATTCGTGATCACAGGACTCATCACCGTTACAGCGAAACTCATGCTGATCCTCACAATTCACACCGAGGCTTCTTCTTCTCTCACGTAGGCTGGCTAATGATGCGCAGACACCCCGCAGTGAAGAAGTATGGAAGCAAAATAGACATGAGTGACATCAAAAACGACCCGGTCATTCAATTTTTCGACAAGTACGTAGTTTTGAAAGCTTAAAGGCCAAAATAAGTTGATGAATAGTCTTGTTTGATTAATAAAGTATTAAGTAACGTAATATAATAACATAATACCCGCTTTTTTGCAAAGGTATTACACCCCAATTATGCTCTTCTCGGCATTCGTATTGCCGACTATGATACCTGTTTATTGTTGGAATGAAAGCTGGTCTATAAGCTTCAGAGCAGTAATTATTCGCTATGTTTGGTTGTTGAACGCAACCTTCGCCGTCAACAGCTTCGCTCACATGTTCGGCAATCGTCCGTACAACAAGTAAGTACCTAAGCTAGTTTTGAAACTGACCCTTGATACCTAAATGAAGCTTCAACGATTTACAGCGATCCTTGTCGCTGATAGCTTTCAAACTCTCTGTATCGAATCAATAACTTTCAAGAGTAAAACTATCAAACTTTTGCTATTAAATACTGAATACTGCATCATTTAATTCAATATTAGAGATACTCTCGTTCAAATTGGCGCCTTCTCTTTTTAACTATCATTTCAAATAATTATTTCAGAACAGCAAAGCCCACGGAGAACTCTACAGTGGCATTTTTCACTCTCGGCGAGGGATGGCATTCATACCATGTGAGCGTTTTTTTTTTTTTTAATTACGATTTTTTACTGTAATACATATTTATTATAACCTTAAATTATTATTTTTTAATTTGAAACTGTCAATTTAAAATTTCGTCTTTCATCTAATTAAAATTATACTCGATACTATTGTTAGTCATTTACAGTCCATTTTTTTTTTAAATAGAAATTTTTTGGTTCACAATGATTATGATTAATAAGTTATTGCAATAAAATGTCACATCTAAATTTAAAAAATCACTTGCAGCATACGTTTCCATGGGACTACAAGGCGGCTGAATTGGGCGCTTACGGTCTCAATGCAACAACAGGATTTATTGATATTATGTCGTGGTTTGGTCTTGCTTATGATCTTAAGAAAGTAAACAAGGAATTGGTCGAGCGAATAAGTCGCAGTAAGGGTGATGGAACTGACAGTTATTGGGGCAACAAGCACTCTCACCACTGATTTGTTTCATAAAAGAATCATCAGAATATTATTAATTTAACTATTCAAAATTTCTATCAAAATACACAGCACTACTTCTCAAATTAAGTAATCATTCAAATTGTTCGGTAACAAGTGCTTTAATAGTATTAGAAACAGTTGTTCACAACAGTTTATTGAAGGTTATTTATCATATTATTAATTACACTATTAAATAGAATTATGTATATAATTATAATTTTGGTAAATCTTTGAAACCGGTGGTAAATTTGGAATTATAATTTAATATATAAATTTAATTTAAGCATATTTCGTTAGAATATTTTCATAGTGTTTTGCATAATATTGAAGAAGGATAAGAAAAAATAAATGATTAATATAATAAGTTTTAACGTAGATTGAATGAAGATGGAATTTACTTTATCGCGGTGGTTATAATATTTTGTCAAAATCTGAAATACAATATACGGCATTTTTTTTTAAACAACCGAACATAAAGTTATAAAAGTATTTCTTAATTAATGTGTTGTAAAAATACCTTGTGATAAAAAAGGCTATATAAATATTTTAAAAAGTTGTCAATTTAAACGTTGTGTAAACGTGCAAAAATAGTCAGCCGAAAAAAAAATGTTTGATAAATTTATGCGGCAGTTAACTCACGTAATAATAACCATAAAAAAATAATAATAAATATAACGCGAAAGAATGAAGTGAATAAACAGTTAAATGATTCATATGATGCAATAGAGCGGCATAATATATATGTTTTTTAAAAATAGTACATTTTACAGTTGGTGAATACATTCAAATCAATAGTCGCAAGATTCCGTTTCACGGTTACTTTAACAAGTTTCTTGGCGAAACCTCGTGAAATCCCTCAAATTCAATATGCCGGTCAACCGTATGGAAATTAAACTCCGAAAGTTTTCCAGTTTCAGTCCAAATAATTATTACTTTTATATATATATTTTTTTTTTTTTATAAATATTATTTTTACTTGATTTTTTTGTCGAATAAATAAAATATTTTTTAAGTTTTAGATGTTTTTATGAAAATGTATTTTTTTAATATATTATAGGAAGTATGTTTATGATTATATATTGTATGATTATTATTACATAAAATAAATTTTTTCACCAAGAAAAAAAATGTTATTTTTATTCTACGACCCTCTGTAATAAACTTGGTAACCATCAAATTGATTGGACTTAATAAATCCTTATTACTTCCACTTGAAAGTGTTCGCTCAAAGGAGAAAAATTATGCTTTGTCGATTTTCAATAATTCAATCCTTGAGCCCTCAAATTTTGTAAAGCTAAAAAATACCACTATAATACGCCTCATTTGATACACATTTTATCGTAACTCATTTACATCAAGTCCGTAACTTTAGATCGAATACTAAAAAATAATCCACTTCTATATATATTGAAGCATAAAAGCACCCTATTTTTTGGAAAATTGAAATAAATTAATTTAAAAAATAAAATCCTATTTTCTGCTTCTAAATTCAACGATAATGATGACGACAAAAAGAGAAAAAATAAAATAAAACTAAAATAATATTCAAAAAAAAACCGTGAACATTTTGATAAAGTGAAAAAATCCCGAAAATGAATTGGGAAATTGCAGGTAGTTGATAAGATAGCGATAAAACTCGAGTGACTTTCTTCATCACATCACACCCTTTCTTTAAACTTGGGGCACTTTTTATATTTTTATATTCTCCCCCGGCTCGTTTGCCACGTCACGAAGCTCTCCGACGCAGAGAATAAAGGAGTAAAAAAAAAGAAGAACGTCACAAAGTAATGTGTATAAGAGGGTGAGGAGATCTCGAGGTTCATGGCAAGCATCAGCCAAGTAAGGAATCCCATTTGGAGTGGCTCGGGAGAGTTTTGGCGAGGCAATGGCGAACGGGTCATAACTGATCCCTCGTAAAAGAAAATAAAATTAAAAAAATAGAAAATAACGGAAGCAGGGTGACTGCACAAACCGAGGGTACGGGAAATGACGTCATGAATTTAAAGTCCTGGATAAACCGTTCTATAATCCGTAATTTTGGAAAGAAAATTTAACAAGTTATACGCTCGCTGGTTATAAACGGTTATGTTATCCTTGAGAGAAAAAAAAATAGTAAAAAAAGAAAACGCGTATATACCGTTTTCTCTTTGTCTTTATACTGCGTATAGCCTCTTCTAAGCTTTTTACAGTTTTTTATTACGTAAATCTCTTCAAGAAAACGATTTTGTATGCAAAATTTAGCATTTCTTTTTTTAATTTCCATCCGGCTATGAAACACCTATGAAATTTTAATTCAAAAAAAAAAAAGAATATAAGGGATAAATAATAATAACAACATAATCTTATGAAAATTTAGTATTCTTTTGTTCCTTTATGCCAAGAAAAGTTAACAAATGAATATGCGGTTCTACCAACACATTTAGCTCCCCTCTTTTTAAGCGTATGACCTACACTAGGTACACACAGAAAAGGAGCAAGAGGATGAGGAGTACGTAATTAAAACGACGTAGTGAGAAATGCCGACAATGAATCACGGCCTCGAGACATTTATACCCCACGAGTATAAATGATGTAGGAAAAAGAAAAAAGTAAATGACTTCAAGAAGTCTTCTGAGACAGGAGGTTCCGAAAAAGGAAGTCAAAGATATGGCTTGGCACAATGGGCAAAAGAAAATAAAATAAAAGCTACGCTAAGCAGAAAAAAGTGTACCGTGCACCGGTATACCGTTCTCATTACGATCGCACGGAATTTATAAGAACGCGATCTTTGAATTTCTTTAAAGTTTTAAAAAACTTCTTTTAAACTTTTCGCTATCGTTTGCCCCAAGTCTCGTGAATCGCGTGGCTCTCTCATTAAAAGGACTTCACCTCAAAGAAATGTGATACTGCGATTGAAAAGCAATCAACGCCACGAACCTATCCTTCATTGAAAACTTTGAATAAACTCGTATAAAAAAGGAATAAATAATTTCAACTTCACAGGTAAAGTTGATTTTTGCAATAACACCCGAACTAGGGAACAAAGTTCTTCAAAGAATTTCAGTAATTAATTTACAATTGGAAAACTTAATTATAAAAATTTTATTTATAATTAAATAAATGCAATTTTAAACGCTTAAATATGAAATTAGAGGGAAGTTACAGGGATGGCCTTTATGGTCAACCGTTTTCCAAATTTTTTTTTTTTTTACTAATGATTGAATTGAAGATAAACAATTTTTCGTAAGAGTACACTCTTTTTCTTAGTAGAAAAAAAAACAATATAAGTTATTATATATCTATTTCATTGCCTACTAGTTTGTCTCCTTTAGGTTTATTTCCGATTCATTTCACTCCCTCGGGGCAAGTTTAAAAAGAATAAGAGCTATAAATTTAATTCCACGCAATCGCCCTGGCGGCACTGCCAATCTTTCGTGAAAATCCTCCACAAGATCCACGGTCCAATCAGTGGTGCAGCAAACTCAGCAGAAAAAACATTCTCAGTGAAAGAAACAGATACTATCAACCGTATAATAAATAAGAAGAAAAGAAAATAACACAAACAGCAAAGTTGCGGAAGAAAACAACATTCTCAAAAATAAAGGGAAAAAAATATCTAAATTGAGATGGTGTAATACGAATAAGTATGTTGGGTGTACTGCATCTCCAGTATTTCTCCATTGTCAACTAATACACTGCGAAGATATCTATGGAGTACGTTGTATAGTTTTCTTAACAAAAGAGGCCGATATTTTTTTTTCGGTTCGAATACAACCTCTTCCTATTGTGTACATTTCAAGAAAGATTCAATTCTCAACACCGTATAGAAATTCCACGGGGAAAATGAAAAAAAATATATATATTATCCAATGTAGTTTGTAGCATACCACTACAACCTCTTTTTTTTCCTAAGTGTCTTGAATTCAAGCTAAAGAATTTTTCAACGAGACGAGATGTCGTTTGTAAGTAACAAGTTTTTGTTGTTTTATTCTCT